>CM071864.1:46629001-46661185 GCA_036759665.1 Gynandropsis gynandra | reverse complement strand
AAAGCCTTGTACGGATTAAAACAAGCACCTCGTGCTTGGAAAAAGTAAATTGGTTTGTAGAGACCATGAAGCGGGAGTTCGAAATGAGCATGTTCGGAGAATTGAGCTATTTTCTTGGATTACAAGTAAAACAACTTGATGATGGGTTGTTCATCTCTCAGAGTAAATATGCCAAAAATCTGGTTAAACGGTTCAAACTGGATCACAGTAAGTTAGCCAGTACCCCTATGTCGACAACAACTAAGCTGACAAGAGATGCCGATGGTGAAGATGTTGAGGTTAAGTTATACAGAAGTATGATTGGCAGCTTACTGTATCTTACTGCAAGTAGACCTGATTTATGTTTAAGTGTAGGGATTTGCGCCAGGTACCAAGCCAAACCAAAGAAATCCCATCTGCTTGCTGTTAAGCGGATCATTAAATATGTCAAAGGTACTGCAGAATATGGAATTTTGTATTCCAAAGATACTAACTGTAAACTTGCAGGATTTAGCGATGCTGATTGGGGAGGAAATGCGGATGATCGGAAAAGTACTTCAGGGGACTACTTCTTTCTAGGAAACAACTTGGTCTCATGGCACAGCAAAAAGCAAAACTCGACGTCACTTTCTACCGCTGAAGCTGAATACATTGCTCTGGGAAGCTGCTGTACTCAACTGTTATGGATGAATCAAATGCTTATGGACTACGGTATGAAATCCAGAACTTTTACTGCATGGTGCGATAATACTAGTGCAATAGATATCTCTAAAAATCCTGTTCAACATTCTAGAACGAAACACATAGAGATAAGGCATCATTTTCTGAGAGAAAAAGTTGAGCAAAAGCAAATGAACGTTGAATATGTCCCTACGGAACGTCAGCTCGCAGATATTTTCACAAAACCCTTGGACTTAAATCGGTTTATTTCCTTGAGAAAATCTCTTGGTGTATGTGAGCTTTGATCATATCTTGCATAGTACATTGATGAATTTGTGCTTTTGGAGCAGTTAATGATTTCATGAAGAAGGAGAAAATTACTGTCATGTCTGCATGTTTAAAGTACACTTAAAAGATTTTTGTTCCATGTGTAACAGATTGTCTTAAGTGGAGAACATATTTCTTTAAGTGTACTTAAATATTCAGCCGTTCACAATTCTTGGCTAACTCTTCATGTTTTGTTTATGTTTTAGAAACCATCCATCATGTCTTATGTCAAGATTTTAAAAATGATTTGACAAGCAAAATACACACTTGAGTGTTTTTTTCGGCGGTTGTTTTTTAATGAGATGGGATGTTTGTGGGCTGATGTGAGTGGGCATTAAATTTCAAATTTTCAAAAATATCCCTGACTGCTCTCTGTAACTGCACCTCACCCGCTTGAAACCGTTTCATATTTCTCATTTGGTTACATTTCAAAAAACCCTAACCTGCTTCTCTAGAGAAAAAGAGTGCATCTCTCTTCCATTTGCAGATTTCTTCCATCCTAAAATGCATACCCGAAGCTCCCACTTTGGTTTATCTCCGGATGACTCACTCATCCTGGACGGTAAAGAAGTAAAACTGAAGGATCTCGTGTTTACTCGCAATCCCCCGCGAGTGAACGGTCGCCGATACAAGGTCATGGCGACGAAGTTTTTTGCTCCAACCAAACGACAGAATACGCGAGCCGGCGCTTCTCCATTAGTTCACCTCCGTACACACTCTGATAGTGACATCAGAGTGCCGATTGATCCAGCTGCGCAGACGAATCCACCGATTTTGTCGGCTGAACCTAGAGCTGAGACTACATCAGAATGGTCTCCAAGTCCTACTACTGTTCCAGCCCAGTCTAGTCCTGTTCCCATTCTCTCCTCCAGTCCAGAACCAACAAATCCTCCAAAATTGCCGGAATCAGAACGGAACATTCCGGTATCTGAAACACCACAGTCATCTCCAGCTTCACGCAGAGGTACCCCAATTTCTGTCTCAAAGGCTTACTCTCAAAAATTTTACAAGGAATCATATAAGAGTAGGCTTAGGACGTTGAAGGAGAGGGAAATTTTCTCTGAAAAAGGGCTAAGTGTGCAACAATTTCAACATCTATCTGTCTGGAATGTCTTAGTTGACAGAAAGTTGACGAGCACAGTTACTACTGTGACTCCAATCTGCAAGGAACTAGTGTATGAATTCTATGCTAATTTGTCACCTGAGATAGAGGATTTAGGATCAGCTCAGTTTGGCACCACGTATGTGCGTGGTAGAGTTCTGAAGTTTAGTGCGGAAGTCATCAATGACTTTTTGGGTACTCCGCACATGCCAATTACTCGGAGTAAAGAACTTCAGCTAGATTTGGATATGGATACTGTCACAAAGGAGTTGACAGAAGGCAAGCTGAGTTCATGGTCTGGGCAAATCCCGAATTCCAAATTGCAATGGGAGTATGCCTTGCTGAATAAGATTTCCCGAACGAACTGGATTCCGAATAAGAAATCGGATGCTATTAGGCAGGACACGGCAGTATTCCTTTACTGCGTAAAGAATGACATTCCCATCAACTTTGGGAAAGTATTTCTGGACGTTATTGTTGGACTTGGATTATCCAATTCAACCAAGTTCATTCTTCCATTATCTTGCCTTATCTAGAACATTTTGGTTCAGCAAGTATCTGATATAATTGGGAAATCTGAAGCCCGGGAAAACACTCCATCTTGGATCAAATTAGAGAAGCGCTATATGGCAAAAATTCCCTCGGCATCAACTGCTGGATCCTCGAAGAGTAATTTAGTCCGAGAACTTAAAGAACTTCGCCAAACCGTGACGGAGATTTGGATATGGATACTGTCACAAAGGAGTTGACAGAAGGCAAGCTGAGTTCATGGTCTGGGCAAATCCCGAATTCCAAATTGCAATGGGAGTATGCCTTGCTGAATAAGATTTCCCGAACGAACTGGATTCCGAATAAGAAATCGGATGCAATTAGGCAGGACACGGCAGTATTCCTGTACTGCGTGAAGAATGACATTCCCATTAATTTTGGGAAGGTGTTTTTGGACGTTATTGTTGGACTTGGATTATCAAATTCAATCAAGTTCATTCTTCCATTTTCTTGCCTGATCCAGAACATCTTGGTTCAGCAAGCGTCTGATATAATTGGGAAATCTGAAGCCCGGGAAAACACTCTGTCTTGGATCATATTAGAGAAGCGCTACATGGCTCGGAGTTTGTTTGTGTTGTTTCAGGTATTTGAGAAAACTAAGGGAGGTGATTTCAAATTAAAGGAGACTGGAGCAAGTCAACGAGAAGATCGAGGAGAAGATTGAGGAACCAAGAGAATCGACCGGATTCAAAGCTGAAGAGATTTCAGCATGACGGCGCGGCGGAAGAACCGGTGGTGGTTGCTGAGCCGAGAGAAAGGGCAGATAAGGTGATCTGAAATGAATAATGATGATCAACGAATCTGGAGAGATTATCTGAGTACACAAAACACAAAATAAGTGAGTTTAGGTTTTAGGTGTACTTAATTGGTCAGTATCGTTGAGGTACAGAAAACAGTGAACAGGGGAGTTCAAGGTTTTTAGGTGTACCTAATTGGATACTGGGTGGTGAGTGAAAACAGTGGTGGTTGTATTTACACGTCTAACTCAGGGGGAGTTATCCGTGGAGGTCTTTAGTACATTGTAGAAACCAACAAGTGTACCTAAAGATTGACAAGTAAATAACATAACTGTTTGATATCGTCTAGTCTTTTAAATATCGATTCAATAGTCTATCTTCTATAAGATTTCAAGTTGAATGAACGGTGAAGTCAACAAAATTTTATATAGAAAAGGGCTGAATTTGTAATGTTTAAGGGATAATATAATTATGTCATTCCGTATGGAAATTGATATTTTCTAGTAGGGAATAAGATGAGTCACATACTTTAAGGGAAAGAAACTAAAGTATAATAATTTAGGGAGAATTGTGTTTATCCCAACTATTTCGTGATGGATGAAAAATTTATTAGAATTTAAAAATATTAAGTTGGAAATAATATGAAAAATCATAAATTTTAATATTCATTGGTATAAAAGTACAAAATATATAAATTTTAAAATAAAAACGTTAATATATTTTGTAAAAACAAATGTAGTCATTTCAAGATTTCGGTTTCTTATTCTATTTTATATGAGTAATGTAATTAATTTTAAATTCATACCAATTATAAAATAAATATTTTACTAATAAAATATTTGTAATGTCTTTTGGGTCGTCTTGAGGTTTTCTATGAAATGATGCACGAAACATAGCTATTAAAAAGGTTTTAGCGATTGCGAAGGAAACTTCAAATTCATATAGATTTAATAGTTTGACAATAAACTTTGTAAAGAAACCTTATTACACTTTTTTTCAATTTATATCAAATTCTTATAATTGGAACATGTTGTTATAAATATTTTTTGTTGAATATATGTTTCTTGCATATTTGTATTTGTTTACAAAAAATAATTTTGTAATGATATTGTGATATAAAATAATTTATGAACTTTGTATTGTGAATATAAGGTCAAAAGTACTTATTTTCTCAAAATTCTTATGACTAGATTATAACCCGCATTAGGCGCGAGATGATTTATATAATTATTTTATTTTTTAAATTTTTTATTTTAATATATATATATCATGTCGTGTAAAAAAGTTAACGAAGTTAAAATATATTTATGTGAAAATGCAATGAAAAATAAAATAAATTAAAAATTTTAATAGTTATTGATTCATGAATTAAAAATAACAATGTTAATATATAATTGTTTTTAGATTTAAATTAATTAATTTAAAATTTATATCAATCATAAGATATAATATTATTTACTATTAGAAAATATATCAATATTTATATCATAATATATATTATAGTATGCAATTCAACACGATAATTTTGAGCATGACAATTTACTTCAAACCTCCTATTACTTTCCAATATTTTTCGTGTGAACATCGGTAAATTAGTCATTTAACCACTAATTAATGATAAATTTTATAATTTATTTTTGAAATGATGATATAACATAAGTGAATTATATTTGAATGATGCTTAAAAGGTTATATTTTTTATTTGAAAATTTCAATTTTTTTATAGAAAATAAAGAAAGATACTCTTAAAAATCTACAATATTAATTGTAATATAGCCCACACAAAACACATGATCCATATAATCTAAATCATATTTTTCTTTTTTTTTAAGAGGTTAAACTTATTTTTCTTTGTAAAATTAAATTTATTTTGTTTTTATTAATAAATAAAATTATATATGAAAATTTTAATTGTATAAGAAAATTATATATTATAACAATAGAATACCAAAAAAATTAATAACTTCTTAATATTAATAAATATTTTTTAATTATTTGCTGATTAAATATAAATTGAGAATTTTTAGATCTTTTATTTTATTATATAAAATCCTTTTATTTTATCGGTAATAACACATGTTGATTTTCACATATTTTCTTTTCAAAAAGAAAAAAAAAGAATAAAATTGATAACATTTATATATATATATATATTTGTATTGTTAATAAGTTAATTTATAATTTATTATTAATAAGTTACTATATATAAATGTAAAATTAATTTATAATTATAAATTAATAAATTTTTTAATATTTTGTTACATAATTTATTAATTAATTTATAAATATGAAATTAAATTATAATTTATATTTATAAATTAATAACGTTATTAAAAGTTTTAATTATAGAATTAAAAATAATATGTATTTTATATTTATTTGAAAATTTAATGATATTATAAAAGTAAAATATTTTTATTAATGATATATATATATATATTTTTCAATAATAGTTTTTTAAAAATAAATTTTCTATATGAGTTTTTCATCAAAGGGAATATATATTTAATGGGTAATAAATATTATTTAATGTTTTTTATATTATAAAATCTATTAATATAAATTTATTATATATATATTGTGGATTTATACATATAAAAAAACCATTTTGATATATCATTAAATGCATATTAATGTGGGATAAGACGAAATTAATTCAAATTAATTGTAAATAAATCATAATTATAAATTTATTAAGTAATGATAAGATCAAATTAATTGTAAATTAATAAAAATTAATATTATTAAATAATTAGATAAATTTTATACTAATTATAAAAAATTGAAAAAAATGAAACATTAATGTAAACAGTTAATATTTGTTTTTTATATAAAAAACCAACTTGATGATGTGGATGCTTAGATAGCTCAAGGAAAAGAGAGAAAAACATCCTCCTTTTATATATAACTAGAAAAAGAACCCACGCATGCACAGAACGTTAAAAATTTACAAATATATAATAAAATTAATATATTAAAAATAAATTGATATATTAAAATAATAAGTAAATATGAAACTAATAGACTATCAATGGGATGAAAATATATTGCACGAACTATGAATGTGAATATTTGTCTAAAATATAATTAATTGTTATAATATTTCTTCTATATCTTAAAATTATATGAAAAACAAAATAATTGAATCAATTAACTCATAGTTAGAGTTAAAAAATTAAAAACATGTAACATATATAATATTATATGGTGATACATAGTATTTGGTGCTTATTGGTTAGAATTTTAATTAATTTTTGCAATCTTTATTTTTGTCTTCTAATTTTTTTTTCAAATTTTCTCTGCATTTTTTATTATTTATGTTTATTTTACAATATAAAATATAATAAAAAATGAAATCAAAACTCCATCATGTTTTTTTTGTATGAGTAATGACAAAGAAATTTCAAAGGATTTATCGTACCATACACATGATAATAGTTGCTGATTTACCATGGAGAAATCACAATATCAACAAAGTAACATATGAAAATAGTTTTAGTGCGGTTTCGATCTATTTTCAATGAACATACATAATCTATTTAGTTGATATTTATATAGTAATAGAACCCACTCGATGTGCAGATTTTTATTAATTTTTAATTGTACAATTGGAATGTATATACCACAAATGAATCATAATATAAAAAGACAAAAAATTAAATGTGATGATATATTTTCTATGTCATTTTATGAAAAAATAAATCATATATTTAAAGTTTTGTTTGAAATCATCAAAAAATTGGTAGGATCTAATTATTATAACTCAATAATATATGATAGTGATATCAATGTTATTTAAAAAAATATATGATTTTTAAAACGAAATTTTTTAGATATAATATAATAGATAAATCGTATGTATATGTTTATCTATCTCTATTTTATTTATTTGTCTCATTTTATCAATTTCCAATATTTTTTTAACTTCTTATAACCAGAATTTTATGTAAATATACTATTAATTTTTATTCACATAAATAAGTAATTTTTTTATATATTTACATATAAAATTTAAAATTTGAAATATGCCAATATTTTGTAGTTTATATAGTTTTATTTTACATATAAAATTTAAATTTGAAATATGACACACTTAGTTATTTATCTTATTTCATTAGTTTCTAATAGTTTTCAATTATTTTATAACCCAAATTTCATTTAAATATACTATATATTTTTATTCATATAAATATATAAGTTTTTTAATATAATTACACATAATATTTCATAAATTTTGAAAAATAAAAACCTTATACGGATTTACATAACAAAGTTATATGATTATGTCTATATTTTATTTATTTAATGTATTTCATTACTTTCTAATATTGTTTTTTCAATTTTTTATAACCAAAATTTCATGTAAATATACTATATTCTTTTGTACATATAAATAAGTAAATTTCTTATATCCTCTAAATTAAAAAATTTTTGTGTTTCTTTAAAATATTAATATTACTAATTTATAATTTATTTAAAATAATTTGTGAATGGTAATTAATGTAGAATAAAAAAATAAAATAATAATATGATGATGAGGTGGCAGCATGAGAGTTGAGAGATATCATGCTTGATGAATTGAATTAAATGCAATACATGTAAATGAATGAATATGAGGAACAATGTTATTCGTAAATCATGCTATTAGGAGAAATTTTATAGTACTTACATTTTAAAAACAATGCATTATTGTAAACAGCTGATCATGGAGGATTCTTTACGATGACATGGTAAGATAGTCTCTCATTGTATGACCTAAACGGAGGAAAATTCTAATAAGTAGAGTTAATTGTATCGTTGCGAAATCGTATAATTATCGCAATATTACAACTATGTCACTATTGGAATTATGATATGTTGGCAACTCGATTGATTTGTATGAAAAAGAGTTAGAATAAAGAAAGTTGCAGAAGAGAAGTAACAAAATACTGAGCACGAATCACTCAACAAAGTTTGTGTACATTTCATAGTATACTGACTAAGGATATTCCCTTATTTTCACAACACCACAACAACTAGACAAACAGAGCATTAGATCTCTTATTGCTCATTTAGGAGCGAAGCTTGTAATCGATGATTCTGAAATAGAGAATCCGAGGACATTGCAATATAAGAACACAAACAATAGCCACAGATTATCTCCAACTTTTAGATTATCTCTTTGACATTAGATATTACTTTGATATTATCTCCTACTTTTACATACACTATATGCAGAATTGTGAGGCTGCTGGGTTTGCATTCTCTGCCTTCCCACCGTTTCAGAATTAAGAAATTGCTTATGACCTAAGGCAAGGTTGGATGAGTTATCATGCTTATGACCTTTGATGACGATCAAATTGCTTATACGAAGAGAGATCCTCCCTGAAGCGCCTTCTCGTCGACGAAACCAATACTGTCATGATCCTTCGAAGAATTATCAAGCTCTGCATGAGCTTTAATCTTTGATATTATGATCTAATGAATTTTGGGTCGAAGTCTTTGGTTGCACGAAAAACAAAACCAATAAAAGCACTAAATGAATGAGGAATTATCAGTTTCCATAAAGGAATATAAGTATTCACATTTTTAAATTCTCAAATGAACAAACCAGCAAGATTCCATAATCACATTTCCATTCATCAGTAGGGATGAAACAACTTTCAGGGCCTTTGAAAAATTACCAAACACAGTTTTATACCAGTGGCAACTCGACAAGGCGTAATCTTATATATATATATATATATATGTATCCCGAATAGGTACAAGATAAACTACAGCAATAAAGCTTATTCCAACCATTTCCTAGAATGAAACACAACCATATGATCGCACCTGCAGCTGCAACTTTTCCAAGCATGCAAAGACACTGAACAAGGGTCTGCAGATACTTCACATGCAATGAAGTATCACTCTTTCTTATTGCTTCCTGGAGCAAGAGGAAAAGGCAATGTAATGGAGAACAAGTACATTAAACAGGAACTGAATATCTTAACCATCTAAAAGAGCACATACAATAAATTCATCAGGTTGAATCAGAAAGCCAAGGTGGAAGTTGATGAGATGGGAATTTGCTATCAACGCCATTCTAGATAGTGTGTCCATCTGAGGTAGTTTCATCATGCTCTATAGAGCCATCTTCGTCATGTCCATCAAATGAAGAACTGAAAGAGCAAAAGTGATTCAAAAAGTTAGCGGAAACCTGGTATGTGGCAAGCAAGCTTAGTGAATTTCATAGGGCGTAGAGCTCTCTGTGACTGAGCAGATTTAGTTCAGTCAAGTTTTGGCATGTGCAAAGGAATATGGAGTGAACATGTTTTTATTACCAGACATACCTCTAAAACATACAAAAGAGAATACAAAAACAATATATATATATATATACATTGTAACTAAGATCTCCATAACAATATATATATATATATTGTAACTAAGATCTCCATTTTAGGAAACCACAAGCCCCTGACCTAAGATAATTGCAAAACTTGAGATCAAGAAATGATCTAAGTATCTAAGGAATACTCACTGTGTATCTTGATGAATTGGATCTTTTGTTTGTGGATCCCTAAAGGAAAGAGCTTTAGCTTTAGCAGCAAGTGGGCTATCAATATGTGAAGCGGAAGATTAAAACTGGGAAATAATAAATGAGACGATGAGGTAACAAAGATATCCCATTGATCTAACAAAAGAATGGCAATCTTAGATATTAAAATGTGAAGCAGTAGTATCCTTATTGGAGATTCAAAACTAAACATAGTTCCTTTTTACTCAAGAGGAAGAAGAACATGTTCCTAATATGATGACTTAATTGAAGGTAAAGGATGCTAAAACATACCCTTCATCAATGGAAGCTGTTTTATATGATCCATTCATGAGCCATTAGCGCCAAACTGGCTATCACCCTTAAGTGTCTGTGTTTTGTAAGACAGTGACTGTGAACTTATATGTGTAGCGGCAACAACTGTAGTTGTTGGTACTTCATGTCTCTTTCATATATGCTCGATGCAACTAAACTGCAAAACAAATAAGCTTAAAATAAAATGAGATGATGTTTGGTTGAGCTTGTGGTATGGCTTGGTGAAAGGGAGAGGAAAATGGTTCTGGTTTGAAAGAGTTTCTCTCGCTAGTTTTCTCTGAATGTGATAGCCTCACATCCTTCATTCTCATTCATATATTAATCCTTAGGAAAACAAAAGAAGCTTACACAAAATACAAAATTCACATTGTGCAGTCGACACATATTCTAGATACTATTTTAGGTATGTTTATAATCTTGTTTGACCTAAATTTCTTCTGCCATGTATGTTCCTCTACAAATCTCTCGTTGGTTTGTTTCCTTAATCAAGTTTATTGTCTTTCTTGCGAGATGGGCTTTTCGGAATTGGGATTCAGATGATTGGGCTTAGGATGAGAAACTTGGAGCTGCTTACACTGGGCTTCTCGACTTGGGTTTGTGCTTCCTCGATTTGGGCATGAGAAAACACGTGACCCAGCTCTCTCTTGATTTGTTTAAAACTCATCAAAGGCTTCCTCAACACTCGCGACAACCAGACCTCTCTCTTCTTCTTCAATTTCGTCACTCCATCGCTGATCACAGCCTTCAATCTCCTTCTAAGCTTGCGGAAAACTTTAATAGGCAGTGGTTTGGTGAAGATATCAGCAATTTGGTCTTCTCCTTGAGTGTAGCATAAATGAATCTTCCCTTCTGCTCAAGCTTCTAGCACAACATGATAGTAGATTTTATTGTATTTTGTTCTCTGATTCCATATGAAGCCCTAATTCTCCAAATAACCTAGATAACCATACTGAATGATTAGTTACTGCACTAAGTGCCATATACTCTGCTTTGGCCATTGATTGTGCTACAATTGATTTTTTAGTCTCCCAGCTGAATATTGCACTGCCAAGCTTAAAAATAACCCACGTGTGCTTTTCATATCCATTGCACTTCCGGCCAAATCAACATTTTTATACCCCAATTAGCATTGATTTTCTCTCTTGCATGAATCTCAATCCATAGTCCTTAATGTCATACAGATATCTGAGCACTCTCTTTGCATCTTGTATGTTTTTTACTGTTGGATTTGCATTTGTTCTTGATAGGTAGGAGGTAGGAATTATTAGATTTGGACATGTAGCAGCAAGGTAAAAAATTCCACCAACAATGTTCATATATCTGGTTGGATCTCTAAGTGTTTCTCCTTCTTCTTTTGTTTAACAGTAAAGAGTAAGAGGAGTGCGTATTCCCTTTGAGTCCAACATCCCAAACTTCATGAAAAATTGAGTTGTATATTACTCTTGACTGAGAGATATACCATTCCTGAGGTAACCGCAAATCACACTTTAAAAGCTTTAATCAACCTCAAACAAACTATTCCCTGATAAGATTATATCATTAACATATAAGCATATAACCAAAATTTCATTCTCCTTCACTTGGATGTACATGGTTGCATCACAGTGACTTCTCACATATCCTTCTTTTATAAATAAGGTATCTATTCTGCTATACTAGACCCTTGGTGTCTGTTTCAACCCATATAATGCCTTTTTCAGCCTTAAAACTTTTGTTCTAAACCTTGAACCTCATAACATAATGGATGCTCCACATATACCTCTTCCTCAATCTCACCATTCAAGAAGGCATATTTTACATCCATTTGATGTAAAGGCCAGTCTTTCTGTGATGCAATGGCAATCACTGTTCTTATAGTGTCATGTCTGGAAACTGGGTCAAAAGTTTCCCCATAATCCAATCCATAGGTCTGTGAGAATCTCCTGACCACTAGTCTGGCTTTCAGCTTCTTAACATTGCCCATTTCATTTGTTTTAATATTGAAAATCCATTTTACTCCAATTTTCTTCTGATTTGAAGGTCTCTCTGCCAAATACCATGTTTGATTTTTAATCAACATTTTCATCTCTGCATCCATGGTTTCCTTCCAGTTTGGATGTTGTTCAGCATCTTCAAAGGTTGAGGGTTCTACCATTGCAAGGTAGCAACCTTCGACTATCGAATCCCCTTTTTTGTTCCCAGCTTCTTCTTCAAATTTTTTAGAGCTCACTTAATCTTCTGGTTCTGTGAACCTCCCTAGATGACTCACTGGTATTTCCAATGCTCTGTCCTTCAACTGATGCTGTAGTACTCAATGAGAATTGTAGAGGAGTTCTAGGTGGTGTACTCCTTCTGCTAATCTTTGTCTCCTTTGATCTTTGTTGTCTTGAAGAGTACCTATCTCATAGATAGTTCCAGGACTTTTCTCTAGGTTAGATATCTTCTGTGGATGTAGAAAACTAGGTATAATATTGTGTTCCTTATCTTCCAGTGTAGTTTCCTAATTCTCGCTCTTTATCTTCATCAAACACCACATCCCTTGATACTTCCACTTTTACAGTGTCAATTACATATACCATGTAGCCTTTACTTTGGCTACTATATCCTATAAACACACATGTTAAAGACTTGTCATCCATTTTTCTTCTCTTCTCAGTTGGAACCAATATATAACACAAACACCCCAATATTCTCAAGTGTCCTATAAAGGGTTTATGACGATTTTATGCCTCTAATGGAGTCTTATCTTGAAGTGTCTCAGTAGGCAGCTTATTTTGAATGTAGGGTGTTGTAAACAAACACTCCATCTGCCTAAAATTGAATAGACATTCCTTTATCTTTCAACATCCATCTAGTTATCTCCATCAAGGTGTAAATGTGTATATATAGGCTTCACATGACTTGTGTGTGTTTCACATTGATCTGAATGATGAGTTCGGTTCAATCGCCAAACCAACTTGAAATTCTGTGGTTCACTTACTCATAGACCAAAACGTCATCAAACCATGCGAATCCTTTTTCAATCCAAGGCTTTGCCACACTTAGACTGCTCATGCCAACATGATCGCTTCTCGACCTAGCCATAACCCAAGGTATTTGTGACTTTGGTAATGTTGTGTACAAAAATGCTATCTCATTCTTATTATATATTGATAATTAAAGAGCTATTAAGTCTTGTTTTCAAGTAAAAAAAGCTTTTCTATTTTGATAACTATTTTTTTTTGCATGTATTGTTTTGTGTTTCTGTATTATTAAGGCAAAATGATGTTGCTTATTATAAGAATGAACATTTTTGTTTTGCAGAGGTAATCAAGACATCAACTTTCGTTGGATGTCTCCAATCAGTTCCTTGGCTCCTTCCAATGACCACGCATTGATAAGCAACTATCATCTTCGAACATATTTTCATCTTCCGTTTCAATCTTATCGAATTAATTCCTTTGGAAGGAGACATAACATTGCGAATCGAAAGGCTAGATTTCTCTAAATCCATGCTATGGATTCATGTTTTGTATTCCAATGTGCTATGGTCTTTTCTCGTTGTTTGACATATGATTGCCTTTATTTCTCTTTATTGTAGATTGGTGTGAATAAGTTTGTGGATCTCGTTGCGATGACATTTCTTTTATTTTCGAGATAGATGCTAACAGATAACGAGAATCTGGTGAGGGTTTGTGGATGTCCACCCTACTCGCAATGGTACACAAGTGTCTCTCCATTACACTGAACATCAATGTAATGCATTTGTTATGTTTTCTTTCAGTTTTTTTTTTCTAAAATGTCACTTCATTTTCCTTAATTTTTTGTTATTAGAAAAATAAATAGAAAATTTTAAATTTGCCACGTGATAGCACAATATGACAGAGAAAGCAAAAGCACATGATGATTTTATAATGAAAAAATTGGATGTATTGAAAGTGAAGATGGAAAGCTTCTATTACCAATTTGCTGAAAAAAATAAATATAAAAATTAAATAGATGGTGACGTGGTTTCACCATATCATAGGAAAATAGTCCATTTAGATTGTTTTATTAGAAAGTGAATAATTTAAAAATTGTCACGTGACTGCACCATATGACAGAGAAAGAGTGAGAAGCAAAAACACATATAAAAATGGTATAGTGAGAAAAAACAGATACATTGAAAGCAAAGATGAAAAGCTTCATATTCGAAGTATTTATATTCGATTCGTATTCGAATCGAAAAAGTTGGCACAAATACAAATATTAAAATTAGATATTCGAAAAATATAAATATAAATACAAATACTAGACTCAATTATTTGAATTATTTGTATCCATAAGTACCAAATAAAAAATTTAGTTAATATATAGATACATATATAACAAAATTGATTTTAATAATTAAATTGGAAATAAAAAACATTACTAATCTTATTTAAATATTTATTATATAAATATATAGACAAATATGCAATATATTTATGATTGGATGACTAAAATATCAAATACTTTAAAATAACTTATATTGTTAAAGATTGAATTTATACTCAAGATTGAATCTAGTCCAAATGAGTTGGATAATGTTATAGACATTCCAGTATATGAAAAAAAAGAACTCACTAAATATATAACTTTTTTGTGAGTTTTATTTTAGTGTATAATCTAACAATCACTACAAAAAAAGAACATGCCAATTGCAACAAACGGAGCAACGGATCGTCAGTTGATGACCATTACAACGGATTGCAACGGATACGCAAGAAATTCCAATGGGCAGGAATCCGTTGCAATCCGTCGCAAAGTTCAACGGACGATTAACGGACAGTTACCGTTGCTACCGTTCGTTGCAATCTGTCACAAATTTTAACGGACGTTCAATGGATAACTTCCGTTTCCAAATTCTGTTGGAATCTGTTAGAAATTCGTCAAAAAAGGCCAACGGTCATCCGTTGCATTTTGTAACGGATGTCCGTTGGCAATTGTAATGGATGACCGTTGCAATTGTTAATTTCGAAGATTGTCGGTGGAATAAATTCACGTGAACTTGTAACGGGCATCCGTTGAGGTTTCCAACGGATGTTCATTGCAAATTCATCTATTTAATGACAACTATCAAGGTTTTAGTATCAAACCATCAACAACATATATGTTTTCAACAAAATATCATCTTCTTCAAATCGAGATATATATAGATCGAGAGAATGGATGTATAGAAGAAAAGATCCTATAACCGAAGAGATTACGCAAGAATTCTTACACGGATTGGAGCAATTCATGAGTTTTGCATCAATGCAACCTTTGTGTCAAGAACGCGGAACAATATTATGTCCACGCAAAAGATGCAAAAACATGAAATATCGAAGTCAAGAAATTGTTTGCAAATATCTTTACAAGGTGGGTTTCGTTGAGAATTACAAAATTTGGTTTTTCCACGATGAAAATTGCGGCGTTATAGATATTGTGCAAGAAACACAAGTAGAAAGAAATAAAGGAGTTATTTATGAAGCATCAACGACCAATCCATATGTGGAAATGGTGTCAGATGCTTTTCCTGGAGTTGTTCATGAACAAACGCGTGAAGAGATGCCGAACATCGATGCACACCGATTCTTCAACCTATTGGATTCTGCGAAACAACCTATTTATGAAGGTTGTCGTGAAGGTCAGTCTCGCTTATCTTTATCTTCTAAATTGATGAATATAAAAATAGACTACAAAGTTGCTGAAAATTGCATGGATTCATTTTGCAAAACCATACGTGAATATTTACCGGAAAATAATCAAGCTCCTAAGACATACTACGAAACAAAGAATGTGTTAAAAGATTTGGAAATACCACGTGAGAAAATTTATGTTTGTAAAAACAGTTGCATGTTATTTTGGAGAAATAATAAAGACTTGTTGGAATGCAAGTTTTGCGGGGCAAGCAGATTTCGGTCCAAAAAAACCATCTTCACGTAAATATGTACCATACAAGAAAATATTCTATATGCTTGTAGCAAAAAGGTTGAGAAAGTTATTTGAATCGAAAAAAACCGTCACGACATTGAGATGACACGCAGAACACTCGACGGGTGAAGATATAATGCAACATCCATCGGATGGTAAGGCTTGGAAAGATTTCAATGAAATATTTCCCAAGTTCGCGTATGAAATAAGAAATGTTTATCTTTGCCTAGCACCGATGGTCTTAGTCCATATGGATAATCTGGAAGTCAATATTCTCTATGGCCGGTGATTTTGTCTCCGTATAGTTTTCCTCCCAATATGTGTTTGAAAAAAGAGGTAATGTTTCTGACGTCGCTGATTCCAAGACCATAACATCTGAACAAAAGTTTCGATGTGTTTTTACAGCCCTTAATTCATGAATTAAGACATTTGTGGAACGAATGAATTCTTGCTTATGACGTGAGTACGAAGCAAAATTTTACATTGAAAGCGGTCTTGTTTTGGAAATTTAGCAACTTTTCTGCCTATGGAATGTTATCTGGATGGAGCACGAACGGGAGATTAGCATATCCATATTGTATGGAGGATACAAATCCCTTTCGACTAATACATGGTAAGAAACCATATTGGTTTGATTATCATAGAAGATTTCTTCCTCGTGGAGATGCTTTCCTAAAAGATAAAAACATTTTCGAAAGAACGTTGTACAAAAAGAAGAGGCACCATGCATGCAATTGAAATACAAATCCTTTACGAAAGATTGAACACAATGGACGATTTACAAGAATCGGTGGAATACGGTGGATATCGTGGGCATCATAAACCTAAAGGCCAAGGTGAATGGCATAACTGGTATAAACGTAGTATCTTTTAAGAACTAACATATTGGAAATCATTGATATTACGTCATAATTTAGATGTTATACATATCGAAAAGAACTTTTTCGATAACATCATCAATACTGTTTTGAATGTGGTGGGTAAAACTAAGGATAATATACAATCAAGAAAAAATTTGAAGACAATATACCGACAATCTGAGTTGGAATTAAGAGATGGAAGGTCATTTGTCCCAGTATTCAGATTGTCTGGTCCGGTGAAAACAAAATTATTAAAGTGGTTAAAATAAGACGTTAAGTTTCTAGATGGATATGCATCGAACATTGCTCGGTGTGTGGATAGTTTTGGTTCGAGGCTGATCGTGTTGAAAAGTTACGATTGTCACGTTTTCATGCAGCGAATCATTCTAATTTCATTTGCTAAGCTCTTACCACTGAATGGTCACGACGTGCTATACGGAATCAGAATATTTTTAAGAGATATATTCTAAAAAAAATTTAAAAATGATGACTTGGAATTAATGAAAAACAATATCTCTGAAATATTATGTTCATTGGAAAAAGTCTTTCCGCCTTCATTCTTCGATGTCATGGAACATTTGCCTATATATTTACCAGATGAGGCAATACTTAGTGGGCCAGTTCAATTCAGATGGATGTATCCTTTCGAAAGGTTTTTCTTTCATTTAAAGAAAAGAGCAATAAATAAAGCAGCGTTTGAAGGATCTATTTTCAAACAATAATTGTTAGTAGAAATCACATATTTTAGCATATTTTATTTCGAGTCGCATATTCAGATGAAAGAACGACGTGCATCGGATGATCACATGAACTATCTGTATCAATATAATTCGCACTTTGGCACAATTCCTGAGATATTTACACCGGTTGGACGTACAGGAGGTAAATTCGAGGAATATTGGTTAACACCAGAGGAGTATAATCACGTCTACACATAAATATTACTAAATTGTAAAGAGTTATTATCGTTCGAAAGGTACAATACAAAATAATATTATTCAATATTTAAAATATATATATGTATATATATATACAATATTAACGTATTTTCATTATACATGATAATTGATGAAGAAATACTTAGTATATATCCTCATCTAAATGCAAATGAACTCACAGACATGAAAGTTCAACATTATGGCTTGTGGTTGAGAGATTACGTAAGTACTCGTTTACACGTCTATTAAAATTAATTCCATTTATTATAAAGTATTCATTCGTTTTTATATTATACAGGTGAAATGTTTTGATGAATGGATTCCAACGTTGTTAAAGATTTGGCTAATGGTCCTGCACGAAATATTATGTTTTTTTGGCCAATTTTTTTTCTCATGGCTATACGTTCCACAGGTACGAATACGGAAAACATAGAAGCACATACAATTATAGCGTTTGCGCTAATAGTGAAATAGAGGGTGATAACTTCTACAACATTTTGCACAAAATCCTACAAGTGGAATATCTCGGTCTCGTTGGGTTGAAGGTAATGCTTTTTAAATATCAGTGGTTCGACCCGACCGTAGGGCGTGGAATACAGAAAAATCGATGGGGAGGAAATGACATCAATCCGGCACGACAATATGGTAAGTATGATCCATTCATCACAATAGATCAAGCAGATCAAGTATTTATGTGCAATATCCAACAACACTGAAATGTCGAAGAGAGGAGTGGTGGGCCGTAGTAAAGATCAAGCCACGAGGAATTATAAACTCAGATGAAAAAGAAGACCCGATCATCCGAAGCCGATTCGTTAAATTGATACAGACAATTTCGGGGAGATTCTCGCAAGAACTGACATAGACGTAGAATTCATACGCGATTATGAAGACATTGAACCAGAAGATGCTAAAGATAAAAACGACGATGAATTCAATAAACAATCGAAGGAAGACTCGCCAATTGATGAATCTAATGAAGAAGAAATATAAATATAATAATGTTTAATGTAAATGATGTTTAATGTAGATAATGTGTAATGTAAATGATGTGTAATGTAGATGATGTGTAATTTAGAACTTCATATGATTTTATACCGACGGGCATCCGTTGAAAATTTTAACGGAATCCCGTTGAGACACGAAATCGCCTTCGACACTTTGAAAAATTTCTAAATTTTCCACTATTGCAACGGCCATCCGTTGGAAATTCGTAACAGATGCCCGTTACAATAATTCTAATGGGTATCCGTTAAAAAATATTAACAGGCATCCGTTACAAAATATTAACGGGCATCCGTTAATATATACTAACGGATGCCCGTTAGAAATAATGTAACGGGCATCCGTTAATATATTCTAACGGATGCCCGTTAGAATTATTGTAACGCGTATCCGTTACGAATTTCCAACGGATGCCCGTTGCAAATTTTCATCATGACTACCTAGTCTATGATAATTTGCAACGGGCACCCGTTACAATTTGCAACGGATTCCCGTTGCAAAAGAAGACGAACCATCGTTTTGTCGTTCGTTGCATCGGAAACACGCATTTTCAACGGGTATCCGTTGGAGAAACAGAACATCGCGTCACTTAATTACATCCATTGAGTTGACAGATTTTCCAACGGGCATACATTGAGTTAACAGATTTTCCAACGGGCATACATTGAGTTGACAGATTTTCCAACGGGCATCCATTGAAATTTCCAACGGATGCCCGTTGGAAATTTCTGAATATAATCTGTTGAACAGTATCATTTTCAACACAAATCCAAAATTTCAAATCCTCTCAAATACTTCCTCTCACACACAACAATCAAATTTACAAACACTAAAATGAGGGCTAGACGATTCATAGGTTGGGGAGGTATATTGGCTGGTTCAGCGGAAGCCCCTCCCCCGCCACCATATCACCCTCCTTCACCAATATCGGCACCGCCGATATTTGATGAAGAAGATGGTATGGTGAATATTGATTCCTTCATCGATAATTTCGATGGGCTTCCCACCTTTCAAAATATCGATCCCGATCGTCCTCCCGAGACGCTATGTTAAAATTTAGTATCATTTCCATTTATATTGGTGTAATTTATAAAATATTATCTAACTATTTAATTTTAATGTGCAGGTTTGACGTGGATGATATTCTAAAACATACGAACAACAACATCATCCAAGGATCCTTACAGGACCAACTCTATTATTCTTGACAAGTTACGTTAGAAGTAATACACCTCCGGTGGTGGTGCACCTTCATTGTAAGTATATTTAAAATATTTTTTTAAATGATTAATTATATATGTTATAAACTAATTCATTATAATTTATTTTGCAGCGCGCATACAGATGGCGGAAGAAGGATACGTCGCGCATCTACACGGTTTGGATGCGTGACATGCAGGCTCGGATGCGCTTGATGATTAACAACGCTATGCACAACTACTACACCAAGAATCAAAAACCGACATGGGCAACGGACGAGGTCTTCAATCAACTTATTCAACATTGGGAGTCTGAAGACTTCAAAGCCAAGAGCGAGAAGGCCAAAAAATATCGGTACGACGAGAAGGTTCCCGGAGATGGTCCGCATCGCCATACTTCGGGATCAAAATCATTCCCGAAGAGGAAACAAGAATTAATAAATTTTTTAATATTTAATTTTTTTGTTTTTAATAATGTTTATATTAATATATTTATTTTATAATACAAATGCAACAAATAGGAAGAGAACCGACTCTTCTTGAGCTGGTAGTGGAAACCCAAGCCAAGAAGAAACCGGTTTTTGGGGAAGAGGGCGACGGACCTGAACTCGTCGAGTCTCGAGCGGAAAGAACCGTGAAAGCTGTGACGGATAAGATCACACAGGAATCACAAACTTGCAGTTCTAGTCCTGACGAGTTCAATCCTTTACAAAAGGATAAAATTTATTTGGAGGTAAAAATTTAATGATTATATATTTAGTAATAAAATATTTTCTAAAAATTCTAACTCTATTTTTTTGTAGTCGGTTAGACCGTATAAGGGGCGTCTATACGGTCTCGATGCACTGCAAAAAGATATCTTCGAGGATGCCACGACGGTACCTCCGCTAGTACAAGAGAGCTACACGTAACAATGGCGTACCAAGGATCTCGAAGCACAACTTCGAGATACTCGAGCACAGATGCGACACATGGAGAGCGTCATGGGAATTGCTATTCGGCCGGACGGGGGAAACAACACCGTGTCAAGAACCGGTGAACGATTCGGATGCAACACCTTCACGAGATGCTAGTGACCACGAGGATGACATCGACCCCGTAAGTTTAGATGAAATGTAATAGTTTTAAGTTTTAATTTTTTGTATAAACTTTTATAATATTAATTTTGAGTTATTAAAATTGTTTTTATTTTTTTTAAAAAAAAATTTATTTTTTTTTCAAAAATTTCCAAGGGATACCCGTCAAAAATTGCAACGGGAATCCGTTGGAATTAATTTTCCCACCAAATGATAACGGATGCCCGTTGCCATTTCCCGCCAAGTTGTAACGGATGCCTGTTGCCATTTCCCATCAGTTTGCAACGGATGGTCGTTGCAAAATTTCATTTCTCGCTTTTTTATCCAACAGACTGGCACGAAGATACGTTACAAAATTGTAACGGGCATCCGTTACAAATTATTAATGGGCATCCGTTGCAAATTTGTAACGGGGATCCGTTGCAAATTTGTAACGGGGATCTATCACCATTTTGTAACGGGCATCCGTTAAAAATTGCCAACGGATATATCCGTAGCCTTCCGTTGGCAATTTGCAATGGATATTATCCGTTGTAACGCCGTTGGGAATCGAAACAAATCTCGATTTGTAACGAGTGATTCCCAATGGGCGAGAATCTGTTGTTGTCCTTTGGGAAATGATCATTGCAATAGATTTCAGGCATTTTTTAACGGATATGTCCGTTGGAAAACGCCTGTTTTTTTGTAGTGAATGTGTTTCATTGTTTTAGGTGAATTAACGATATTCGTAGAATCATGGACGAAACTAAATCTAAATGACTGATGTGGAGATGATTATGAAGATTTGATACTTTGTTTTATTTATATTATGTATATTAGCATCTTTGTATGGTTTGAATTTTAGTTCTTGGTCGGCTTAGATCTAAGTTTACATGTTTCATTCAAAAGATCTAAAACATATTTTCGTTGAGAAAGAAAAAGATTATTATTAGATCTAGTTACTTCAATTCCAAGAAAGTACTTAAGTTCACCTAGATCCTTTATATCAAAAGTTTCTTTTAGAAAACATTTAACACTTTCTATTTCTTTATTATCATCACCTATTATAATTATATCATCAACATAAACTAAGAGAATGATGATACTGGATTTGTTTCGAATGATGAACATGGAATGATCAGCCTCACTCCTCTTAAAACCATACTTTCGAACAACATTATAAAGCCTAGAGTACCAAGCTGTTTAAGTACATAGAGAGCTCCCTTTAGTTTGCATACGATTCCTTTTTCGATTTGGAGGTCTGAGGGAGGTTTCATATAGATCTCTTCCTTTATTTTCCCTTGAAGGAAAACGTTTTTAACATCCATGTGCCACAAACTCCAATTAAGGTTAATAGCAATAGAAAAAACAATGTGAACATAATTAAGTTTAGCAACAGGGACAAAAGTCTCAGTATAATCTTCTCCATACTTCTGATTATACCCTTGCGCTACAAGACGAGCCTTGTAACGTTGTACCTCACCATTACTCTTATATCTGATTTCGTATATCCATTTGCTTCCTACGGACTTCTTTACTTCAGACACACACATTAACAATCATTAGTATATATCAGAACGTTGTTAAAATCATTACTCCATGTAGGCCAATACAATTGGACATTTAGCAGTTTAATGCAAAAATTAGAATTGACAAAACGGTTTGGACGGTTATATTTGGATCGAATTTTCGAAAAATTATAACGTATAAGTTGTAGGTTAGGTTTCTGTTCTTTTATCAGGATTTGGGTTTATAAAATGAATACCTTTCTTTTGTTGGATGTTTGGTTTTGGTTTGGTTTTATATTGATTATTTTCAAATTATTTTGGGGTTTAGTGTGATTTTGTTAATGTCAATTTATAGAAATCATGTTCTTCTGGCCTTTAGTTTGGATCAAATTAATTCGATTTTCACCATTAGTTTGATGTTTTTACCTCAAAATGCCCAAATAGTATACATATTTCGCCCAATCCATTTAAAACTACGAAATGCATAGTTAACTATTACTGTTATCAGGGGTGGGAGTTTCGGGTTTTGGGACGGGTTCTTCGGGTTCGGGTTCCTCGGGTTCTAAAAAATTGAACCCAAAAAAACCCATTTGGTTTTTGGGACGGGTTCCTCGGGTTTCGGGTTGGGTTCGGGTTGTTCGGGTTTTGAAATATTGAACAAAAAAAAAACTCGACCTGTATTTGGGTTCTTTCGGGTTCTCGGGTTCTTCGTTCTTCAGTTTTTTGGGTTATTTAAGTACCCGTAATTCGGGTTTAAATGGGTAATTTGAGTTTTAAACGGGTAATTCGGGTTTTAAATGGGTAATTCGGGTTTAAATGGGTAATTCGGATTTAAACGGGTAATTCGAGTTCCAAATTTAACATACAAAAAATTAGGTTAGAAGGGTTAGGGTTTTTTTTCGGGTTTCTCGGGTTCTCCCGAACCCAACCCGGACCGAGCCGAACCAATTTGAGTTTTAGATTTTGAACCCATATAGATTTTCTACAAAACTTGTTTATCTCACGGGTTTGGTTTTTCGGGTTGGGTCGGTCCGGGTAACCCGAAACGCCCACCCCTAGAGTCAATACATCATCTGAATTAAATTAAATATTAACTAATGTGAATAATGTTTTCAACGTGATGACTTAACAAAAAGTTATATATTTAAACCAAATAAAATGTTTTTGATAACCACGAATGTAACATTAGAAAAGAAAAGATCTAAATCTCAATATACGTGATGCTTATAACTATTATTATTAACCATCTATATAAATGTGTTTTCGTCTTACAATTAAAGATTTGAAATCAAATTGGGAACAAATTAAATAATTTTCCTCATTAGCCAATATTATTCCATAAACAAATGTTAAACGGATCATTTATCACTACCATTAAAGTCATATATTTCAAAATTTACCAAAATAAGAAAAGAACTAAATGACAACAATTTGTTCTTTTATCATCATAAATACTCAAATTGAAAATCCATGAATTTCGGAGGCACATAAGGCCAAAAAGATGCATAATCTTCCATTATTTTCTCTTTATCATATTTTAACCAAAAAATGCATAAACTCATATATTGCAAATACTATACCTATTTCGCCGAATGCATTTAAAACTACGAAATGCGTAGTTAACTATTACTGTTATTAGTCAAGACATCATCTGAATTAAATTAAATATTAACCAATGTGAATAATGTTTTCAACGTGATGACTTAACAAAAAGTTATATATTTTAACTAAACAAAATGTTTTTGATAGCCACGAATATAACATTAGAAAAGAAAAGATCTAAATCTCAATATACGTGATGTTTATAACTATTATTATTAACCATCTATATAAATATGTCTTCTTCTTACAACTAAAGATTTGAAATCAAATTGGGAACAAATTAAATAATTTTCCTCATAGCCGATATTATTCCATAAACGAATGTTAAACGGATCATTTATCACCACTATTAAAGTCATATATTTCAAAAATTCCCAAAATAGGAAAACAACTAAATGACAAAAATTTGTTCTTTCATTATCATAAATACTCAAAATGAAAATCCGTTAATTTCGGAGGCACATAAGGCAAAAAAATACTTGCATAATCTTCGTTATTTTCCCTTTATCATCATATTATTTTCTATATAAACATCGACCTTTTCGTTTTCATTTGTATATTTTTTTTTAATTTAAACCCAAAGGGGAAAAAAGAAATGGATGGGTCGATGGCAGTCGTGTTGTTACTAACGATTGTAGTACTTGTCATGTACCGTACGGCGGCATTCGTGGATGTCCAAATGATAGATTCGGCGTGGTATAACGCTCATGCGACGTTTTACGGCGACATGCACGGCGGAGAAACCATGGGTTAGTATAAATATTGCATATAAGCATTTATATATATATATATATATATTGTTGATATAATGCGATTTTCTTTAATATCTAATAATGACCGGATTGCATATATGTTTGATCGATATCATCCAATGATTCCTTACGTGCATACTTTCTAATGGTTTGGTGTTATACGTACGAAATAAAAAATATATGCATCATATGTGAAAATATAAATGTTTAATCTTACCTTATAATATTGAATAATGTTGTATAACTGTAAATACTTTTTTAATTCACTCGTCATCCATGGATTTGTCCGACAGAAGGAGCATGTGGTTATGGTGATCTCTTCAAACAAGGATACGGACTCGAGACAGCGGCGTTGAGCACCGCATTATTTAACAACGGCTTGACCTGTGGTGCCTGCTTCGAGCTAAGTTGCGTAGACTCGAAATGGTGTAAAAAAAATGTAGGCTCGATCCGAATAACCGCGACTAATTTTTGCCCACCAAACAGCGAGCCGCCAATTGAACAACGTTGGTGCAACCCTCCGAATAAACACTTTGATTTATCGATGCCAATGTTCCTTAAGATCGCCGAGTACAAAGCCGGTATAGTTCCGGTGAAATTCCGACGAGTTTTGTGTCAGAAGAGAGGTGGTGTTAGGTTTGAGATCAAAGGTAATCCGTATTGGATTATGGTTTTGATCTATAATGTTGGAGGTGCAGGGGATGTAAATGATGTGGCGATTAAAGGGCGAAGTGGTCAATGGATAACTATGAAACGCAACTGGGGGCAAAATTGGCAAACCGGGACAAATTTGGTCGGACAAAGCTTGTCGTTTAAGGTACGGACAAGTGACGGTAGATCGATCGAGTTCAACAATGTAGTTCCGTCGAATTGGGGCTTCGGACAGACTTTCGATGGGAAATTGAATTTCTAGATTATTTTTTTAAGATGAAAAATGAGTTAGGGTTTATGATTATTTTCCTTTGTATTTTAGTTATATTCTATCATCAATAAAAGTCGTTATGAGGACTATAACAGTCAATGTTTGCAATCATATTATATACTTCCTCTTTAATAACGTTACGAGGACTAAAAAATCCGAAGGACAACTACAAAGATTATTTTCACCAAATTTTTTATTATTATGGAAGTTTTGGAAAAACGAAAGAATCTATAATTGAAGAAAAACAAAGAAATATAATTATATAAAAAATGTTGAATTTAAAATTCTGTAGATTCAAAGGTGGTTTTTTTAAATACAATTTGTATATTATTTTATAATAATATATACACTAACATATGAATTTTAAATATATATATTAATTTTTATAATTATTTTTAAATTGATCTACAAACATAATCACCATTAAAATATTCACATTGATAAATTTGAAACTATTTCAAAATTCATATTATGAAAATAACATATTAGTTGAATATTATTACTACGAAAAAATAGATAAAAATATGTACAAAAATAATAGATATATATATATATATAATATGTGAAAAAATAATATCTATTTTTTATCAATTTTAAAAAATAAAAAATTATTACGGAATTTTTCCTAAAAATACAAAGTGTTTATCTCAATCTAAGTTTATATCCTAGTCAGGATTTCAAAAGAGAGAGTGGATTGCAAAATCTTTTAATTTAAAAAATTAAAAAAGACAAATTTAATGTGTAAAAAAAACTTTAGATGTAAACGTATTGATCTTAAATTATTTGTGACTTCTATCATTGAATAATGAATTTATTGCCTATTCAGTGCATGAAGGCATTTACATTGGCAAATATAGCAATTTATTTATAAACTTAACAAATAAAATAGTACCTATTTAATACATTCCTAATAATCGCATATACTAATTCCATTAATATGCCATAAACGTTAGTTTCCTTCAAGTATATATACCGGCTTCGAAATCTATTATTTACATCAATCCATTTGCAACAGAAAATAAAAAGTAAAAAAAATCATGGAGTTTCTAAAAAATATGGCACATGTAGAAGTTTTGATGATGGTGATGGCTATATGGATTGTGCCTATGGGTCATGCTGATGGATTCGATATTGCATGGCATGACGCACGTGCCACATTTTACGGTGACATCAAAGGGGGTGGCACTCAACGTCAGTTTTTTCCCTTTCGAAATTTAACAATGATATTGATCATATTAAATATAGCTATAATCATGATATCATAAATGATAACGATAACTATGTATAGCCTCAATGCATATAGAGGAATGATGAAAGCTTTGCCAATGCAGAGGGAGCCTGCGGGTATGGCGACCTGAACGCGCAAGGCTATGGCTTAGCCACCACTGCGCTGAGCACAGCACTCTTCAACGATGGTTACGCGTGCGGGGCTTGTTTCGAGATCACGTGCGTCAACGACCCGCAATGGTGCTTGCCCGGAACGATCAAGGTCACGGCCACAAACTTCTGCCCACCAGACTACACCAAGACCAAAGACATCTGGTGCAACCCTCCCCAACGCCACTTTGACCTCTCCCAACCTATGTTCCTTAAGATCGCTCAGTACAAAGCTGGGGTGGTCCCTGTGAGGTACCGTCGCGTTCCCTGCGCTAAGTCCGGCGGCGTCAAGTTCGAGATCACAGGGAACCCTAACTACCTCAACGTTTTGCCGTTCAATGTCGCCGGTGCCGGTGATGTCAAGTACATGCAGGTCAAGGGGAGTAAAACCAACTGGATAACGATGAAGAAGGATTGGGGACAACACTGGACCACAGGGGTTGTACTTGTTGGACAAAGCCTGTCTTTTAGAGTCACGACGAGCGACGGAAAGACTATAGATTTCATCAATGCTGCGCCATCGAACTGGGGATTTGGCCAGAACTTTGATGGGAAGCTAAATTTTTAAAGGATTTTGTTTGTATTCCTAGATTGTATCATAGGATATGAGTAATAATACCTAATGATGTAAGATTAGAAAAAAAGATGATAATTTGACATATTCTGAATAAAACCCAAGATTGTGCCTATTATAACCTATGATTTAACACGGGAAATATGTTATATATATATATATATATATATATTGATGTGGACACATCTCTTCGTTTTGATAGTTGAAAGAATTCCATTTAACTTTATACGAATTCTAAAACCTAAAAATTTATTATGAATTATATCAAAATTGAATAGAAGATCGTGATAAATATTTGTATCATAGAATTCGTAATGCAGCGGAATTTATCTTCTAATTCTATGTGTAATTGTCGGATTCAACACACGGATGAGATGTGGGAAGAATTAATGAGATTTCTGTAAACCTTTTTTTTATGTGTATGTAAGAAATGAAATCCACACTAAAAATATAAATCTCATCTATATATACGTGAACCAAGGAACATAAACCGAGAGTTAACGTGTTAATTATCTGGTTCTCAATTATATCATTTAATTTCATCTATCATGAAATTTACCGATATAACCAAAGGTCTCTAAACATATAACCTTCCATATTTAATTCAATACTGAAGTCCAATTAGTCAAACTTAAATGTGATCACATTTATTTTGGACTAAATCGAATGACACATTTAAACAATAATTATTCACATATATGGATCCACAAAAATAAGATTAAACCAAATATCTTTTAATCTTTCACTTGGACCATATATGCGACCATAAAACCATGAAATAAACTTAAGAGTGCTCACTAATTGTTGTCATCAAACCGGTATTGACACCAATCTCATCCATCAACCATATTAACGTAGAACCAAAGAGATTTAATCAAAATATAAACGTAGTTAGACCTGCGTCTGATTCATATTTTTTAAAGTTTAAACTTGATTCATTTTGTTTTTAATTTAATTCACATTTTTTAAGTTTGGACCTGATTCATATTATTAAAGTTTGACCTTGATTCATATTTTTTTAAGTGTGCAACGTATGTGCAACCCAAAATAACAATAATAATAACAATTGTCACAAAGATCAATCACAAAGGTCATAACGGTCACACAATGGATTTTCCTTCCTTTTGTAGGATTCCCAAGAAATTCTTTGCTTTCTTCCGGAAGCAGATGATTATTCATTCGCTTGAATAGCCGGCTACAACATGTGTGCAACCCAGAAGGGTCACAAGGTCACATGGATCGCAAGGGACACATATGTCGCATGGGTCGTAAGATCGCATATGTCGCAAGGGTGGCATTGGTCGTATATGTCGCAAGGGTGGCATGGGTTGCATATGGCGCAAGGGTTGCATATGTCGCAAGGGTCACAAAGGTCACCAAAAGGAATGAATACCGAAACACATACCGATAATAAAGATCACAAGGGTCATAAGAGTCACAAGGGAATGATTATTGAAACACATACCGATAATAAAGGTCATAAGGGTCACAAGGGTCACAAAAGTTATAAGGGCCACAACAGAATGAATACCGAAACACATACCGATAATAAAGGTCACAAGGGTGACAATGGTCATAAAAGTCACAAAGGTCGGCCACAAGAGTCAGAAATGTTGGTAACAAAGGGTCACAAAGGTCACAGAGGGTCACAAAGGAATGAATACCGAAATATATATCGATAATAATAATAATAATAATAATAATAATAATAATAATAATAATAATACACAATAATAATAACAACAACAAGTTAGAAGGAATGAATATCTAAACACATGTTTCATAACATAACAATAATTACTTGCAATCAAATATTGTTGTTGGTAGACCCTATTAGGGGACAAACCGAAGCACAAGTGTTGCTTCATTGGAGACCAGTTTGAATGTTAGGAAACATCCCTCATTTTTTTTCCATTTTCATGAAAAAATATTCTCCAACCTCCCTTCATGCAAGCGCACCAACACGACTTAAGGGTCTCAAATCTAACAACCACGGTCTTCCTTGATCGTTCATCAGCACTATCTTATATTTTCTACTAATAAGACCGTTCAACCTTGCAAACCTTATCGGAAGATTCTACATCATAACCCAAGTTACATCAGTAAAAATGATTAAAAATCGAATAAACAACCAAAGTGATATATGATGAATCAGTTTGAGGCCACTTACCGATGCATTTACGACCATATTTGAATGTGAGGTGGTGGTCGTAAAATACGCCGAATCAGAAAAAGATGACCATGTTTCTGCATTTGATGATATGATGAATATTGAAAATTATACAAATAGTCTCTAAATCAAATGAAGTGAAATACCATGTCACATTGTGATTAAAAAATACGAATCCCCAATTCAAAAATCATAGTCATTCAAAAAATCTTTCCATCCATCCGTGAATTTGGGGTCGTCCAACTTGACATCCCATGTTTTGTAAGATACATCCGATGTAAGAGTTTTCGTGTTGTTTTCCATCAATTTCCCTTCGACATGATCATCAGATAACTTCCTTGGAATGTCCGGGAACAAAAAGAAAAAAATCACATCTCTACATTTTCTACATGTAATAGATAGACAAAGAGACAGATGAACAAGATTACAAGGTAATGCTCTAGATATCTAGGAAGAATCACTTGGACGAAATGTGGGATTTGAGATATTTTTATAGATAATTTTTAAAATATTTTTTACAGACAGAGAAGAAGACGAGAGATGATGAGAGTTAGAGCGATAGATGGATAGAAGGATCCGAACATTGGGGCTCGGCCGTAGATGGTGATGTACGAGTGGAGGTAATGGGAACAAGAGTACACGAAAGGGAGGAAGAGATGGGTGAAGTGTCGGGGATGGATGTGATCGGTGAATGAAAACGAGGGTAAGGGAACTCGATTTCTATAAATTCAACATGACGAGAGACGAAGACTTGAGAGTAGGGATGTCAAATTGGGTTGGGTTTAGTGGGTTAACCCAACCCAACCCATTTAAAATATAAATGGGTTTTTCATAAGTGGACATAAATTTATATGGGTTTAATGGTTTAAAACCCATTTACATTCATTTTAATGGGTTTTACCCGTTTAACCCATTAAACTCGTTTATCTTTCATTTCAAATTCACCGTGATTCCGAATATCCGATTTTGACCTATATTTTACTCGATTTGTCTAAATTATAATTTGATTTCACCCAATTTCATCGAATTTCAAATCGTCACTCAATTTTAACCCGATTTCACCCAATTTTAACTCGATTTCACCTAATTACTCGATTTCACCTACTTCCAACCCTATTTCCTTATTTTTAACTTGATTTCACAACATTTTAACTAGATTCACCTAATTTTAACTCAATTTCACCGAATCTAAACCCAATTTTAACCTGATTTCACCCAATTTTAGCTCGATTTCATCGAATTTTAACCCGATTTCACCCAATTTTAACTCGATTACTTCCAATTTCACCGGATTTCAAATTTATTTCATCCATTTTTAACCGAATTTTTACTCGATTTCATCACATTTCAATGAATGTCAACGTGATTTCATCCAATTTTGAGTCAATTTCACCCAATTTTAACTCAATTTCATCCAATTTCACCGGATTTCAAAAATTTATTTCACCCAATTTTAACTCGATTTCATCACATTTCGCCGTACTTCAAACTGATTTCATCCAATTTCGACTCAATTTCACTTAATTTTAACTCGATTTCACCCAATTTTATTGAGCTGAATGATGCGTATCAGAGTTATATAAATAACCTAAACTACCCGCAAGTGCACGACACGTGTGTAGTATTTTAGGTGTCGATCCCACAGAGACTACGCAACACTATCTAAACTCGAACTACGAATCAAACTTGCTAACGAAAGAATATGGATGAAGAATGAAATACTGAAAGTAAATAAATGAGTTGGTTCTTAACGATAAACAAACGTTCTAGGAATCCAGTTTCACCACAAGACTACCGAAACCGACGATCGATCTATCTATCATGCAATCCCTGTTTAAGCTATCTAAGGCAGACGATCCTAATATGATATCTACCCTCTCTCGAGGCATAGATACGTGATCTAGAAAAGTTGCCCCCTAATTTCGTGGCTGACACCTTGAACTAAACCCATAAAATATGTGATTCATCCGTTTTACCCTCAACCGTTGCTACCCTACTTTCGTGGCCTAACCTCGGTTGTTCTAAACCTGATCTTCTAGGACTAGAATTCTCCTTTCGGTCCTTCTCCTAATCCCTAACACATGCATCTACGTGGCCGTCGCAAACACAAGTAAATTCAAGCACTCAGATAAAGAATAGAT
>CM071864.1:46603990-46624991 GCA_036759665.1 Gynandropsis gynandra | reverse complement strand
GGTGTGGACACAACTGTAGAAGATCCTTGAATCTACCCCACGCCTCAAAAAAAGTCTCTCCATCTCTGCATCTGAATGTTGTGATTTCCCCCCTCATCTGAATCGTCTTGCTCGAGGAAAGAAACGTGAAAGGAACAGTGTGCAGAGCTGATCCCAAGTGGTGATAGATCCAGCGGGGAGTGATTGCAGTCAAGTTTTCGCTCTTCCCCCAATTGAGAAAGGGAAAAGTCGCAACAACATTGCATCCTCTGAGACTCCGTGAATTTTGAACGTACCTGAGAGCTCGAGGAAGCCTGTGAGGTGCTGATGGGGATCCTCATGGTTTCCACCCATGAATTGCTTCTGATAAAGCATGTTGATCATTGCTGGCTTAATCTCAAATTGTTCTCTTGCAAGAGCAGGCATCCTTATGGCTATTTGCACGTTGTTCATGTTTGACACCACGTAATCCCTTAGACGACGTGGTGGAGGAGCATGTAGTTGCATCTGTCCATTGCCGTTCTGATTATCCATCTCTTTTCGATCTGAAGGCTCTGCAAAGGACAAACAAAGAACAATTTACGTAGATGGAACGAAACAAAAACAAAAAAATAAAGCAAGAAAGACTCTAGGTTCGAATATAAGACGCGTTGACAATAGTCCCCGGCAACGGCGCCAAAAACTTGATGCGTATCACAGTTAAATAAATAACCTAAACTGCCCGCAAGTGCACGACACGTGTATAGTATTTTAGGTGTCGATCCCACAGAGACTACGCAACACTATCTAAACTCGAACTACGAATCAAACTTGCTAACCAAAGAATATGGATGAAGAATGAAATATTGAAAGTAAATAAATGAGTTGGTTCTTAACGATAAGACAAACATTCTAGGAATCCAGTTTCACCACAAGACTACCAAAACCAACGATCGATCTATCTATCATGCAATCCCTATTTAAGCTATCTAAGGCAGACGATCCTAATATGATATCTATCCTCTCTCGAGGCATAGACACGTGATCTAGACAAGTTGCCCCCTACTTTCGTGGCTGACACCTTGAACTAAACCCATAAGCTCCATGATTCATCCGTTCACCCTCAACCGTTGCTACCCTACTTTCGTGGCCTAACCTCGGTTATTCTAAACCCGATCTTCAAGGACTAGACTAACACATGCATTTACGTGGCCTTTGTAAACACAAGTCAATTAAGTACTCAGATAGAGAATAGATGAACTAAAACGGGAAGATGCATTCAAAGATTAATAGAAAGTGGTTCTGGGATAGTCAAGGGCTAATCCCTTCTCCTAGAACAAACAAACTACTCGCTCATGCGTCTGTAAACAAACATAAACGAAATAGAAAGTCTAAGGAACATGAAAACCAAGCGAAACCGAAGTGTCGGGTTGATCTCCAATGCTCCTTGCTTGCCTCCTCCCAAGAATTCTTCCCCAATCACGAACTGAATGAAAGGTGTCTTCTAATGTCGTCCTCTGCCTCCTTTTATGCCTCCTAAGTCGGTCTAATTGTTTCCTTAATCTCCCCCACGAGTTCCCTTTTATTTTAAGTTAATTTTACTTAACTTTGCTTAAGTTAATTTTACTTAACTTAGCTGGTTACTCGGGTCGCGACCCGCTCGGGCGCTGAATGTGCCCACTTGGGTGCGGCTAGGGCAGAACGCACGAGTCATGGCCTGCAAGGGATGCCCGATCAGGCATGATGTGTGCCCGCTCGGGTATGAGGCAGCTGGTCGGGCATTTCCTTGCCCGAGTCGTGCGTGAATGCGCACAAAAATTCTCCGTAGCCTTTGCCCGATCGTGTATGAATTGTGCCCGACCGGGTGGAGGCTCTCCATGCTAAATCTCGTCCCGTTTGTCCCGTGATGATCCTCGAAGTTGCTCCTTAACTCCGTGCATGTCCTTTAGCTCTAAAATGAACCAAATATGCATAAAAACCTGTAAGAACATGAAAAACACGAAAACAAGTAAAACGGATACGGAATCATACGTAAAGCAACACATATATATCAAAAACATCCATAAAATCGTACAAGAAATAGAATCATACGTAAAGCAATACATATATATATAAAAAATATCCCTAAAATCATGCAGGAAATACGTATGAAAACGAGATGATCACTGAAATTCAATGACATTGGGTGAAATCGAGCCAAAATTCGGTGACAATGAATGAAATCGAGTTAAAATTTGGTGAAATCAGGTCAAATTGGGTGAAATCAAGTTAGAATTTGGTGAAATTTGGGTTAAAATTGGATGAAATAGAGTCTAAATTGGATGAAATTCGGTGAAATCAGGTTGAAATTCAGTAAATTGGGTGAAATCAAGTTACAATTGGATGAAATCAGGTTAAAATTCAGTGAAGTTATATGAAATCGAGTTAAAATGGGGTGAAATCGGTTCTATAAATTATTTGTTTGAGTATTGAAACATTAATTATAATATCTATGATATATAAGTATATATCATAAATGTTAAATGAAAAAAATATATATACAAAATGTTAATTATATGAATAAACCCGTTTAACCCGTTTAGCCCGACCTATATAACCCATGATTAAATGGGTCGGGTTGAACCCAACCCATTTATACTATAAAGCCCATTTAATTTTATTGGGTTGGGTACAACCCAACCCATTGACATCTCTACTTGAGAGGTTGGTAAGTGGAGACAAAGAAACGCACTTTGGGTGAGAGAATACCCGACGAAAATAAATGGGAGAGAGTGTGACTCCAGTTTGTGGTGTGTATACGGGTTTAACCACGGGTAGCAAAGACAACAAAAAATGTGAAGTTTGAAATAATAAGGTGAGGATGTGAAAAGATATTCAAATGGCGATTTAAAACCAATGATTGAAGTGGGAAGACGATTTATGAGATAGACGGTCGTCGGGAATGCAAAAGTCCAAAAATCAAGAGGCATGGATGCGTGAGACAAGAGAGCAAGACCCGTTTCAACGATATGGCGGTGTTTTCTTTCAGAAATCCCATTGTGCTCGGGTGTGTGGGGAGGCGTTGTAAAATGAGAAATACCATGGGTGGATAAATGTTGTTGTAAAGAAATAAATTCGCCGCCATTGTCTGAATAAAGATATTCAATTTTACATTAAAAACAATTTTCGACAAGAGCCTTGAATCTTGGAAAATTTTCAGAAACCTGAGATTTTCGATGCATGGGATAAAACCACGTATAACGAGTATAATGATCAACAAAAATAACGTAGTATTTAAACCCATCGAAAGAAATCACAGGAGACGTCCAAACATCGGTATAAATGATTTCAAGTGGACGAGATGAAGTAACTGTAGAAACATAAAACGAGAGTTTATGGCTTTTGTTTCGTAAACACGCATCACATGAAGAAATATGACATGACAGCCGTAACGGCAAAGACGAAGACGAGATAACTTTATTCAAAATTTCAGAAGACGGATGGCCTAGCCTAGAATGCCACTCGGACAAAGTGGACTTGACGCTAGTGAAAGCAGTAATAGAGGGAGAGTGCGATAGAGAGGTTGGTTTGGAAAGGACGGACCACTCGTACACACCATATTTAAGAAGTCCTTGCTTTATTGGTGCCCCCGTATTGAGATCCTTCACCTGAAAGTAATGAGGAAAGAATTCCACCGAAACATTGTTGTGAGTACATAGTTGATGAATTGATATAAGGGTTTTATACATCGAAGGGGTACAAAGAACATTATAAAGGGATAAGTGACGAGAAGAGGAGGGTAAGGACAAAGAACCTGTATGTGTAATAGTAAGTCCAAAACCATCACCGAGTATGACACCGTCGTTGCCTGTGTAAGGGGCGAGAAGAGCAAGATTCGCCAAGTTGGAGGTGACGTGGTGAGAGGCTTCGGAGTCTAGGATCCATTTCGGTGAAGCCTCAGAGGGAATCAAGGAGTGTGAGGCATGATGAGCACTCGGAGGCCATGGTGATCCACCGCATGAAGCAGAAGTGTTGGAAGACGGAGCCGGCGAGCGGAAGAGATGACAACATCGGGCGCTATGTCCATGTGTACCGCAGAGTTGGCACTTTCCTTGGTAGCCGCGGGATTGGTCACCAAACGAGGAGAAACGGGGATGAGTTGATCCTCGTGCGTCGGAATTTACACGGGAATCAGGATGTCATGGTCCACGAGATTTGTGATGGACATTGTTTGCGGTAATAGGAAGCACCAAGGGAACCGGTTGAGCTGCAAGGAGATCGGCTTCATGGTTGAGGAGTTTCTCGTGTAATTCAACAAAGGAGATGGTCGTATCCTTCGCATTCACAACATCTTTGATTGGCTTTTATTCGTCACCAATGCCCACAAAGATGCGATCAAGAAGATCCTCGGGATCCATGGGTTTCCCAAGAAGAGACAATTCATCCGCCTTGGTTTTGAAGAAGTTCATGCAATCATCAATCGCCTTTGCACCCTTGGTGAAACGTCTCATTTGATCCTTGATTTGCTTGATGTATCTGCGGCTGGAGCGTCCGTACGTGGAGGCGAGGATGGACCATGCATCCCCGGAAGAGGCGGTCGAGGCAACTAGTGTCCGACAAGACATCGAAATGGAGCCAAGGAGGGCTGCAAAAATCAGCCGGTCTTGACGAAACCATGGTCCATAAGCCGGATTAAGAACCATGGCATTGTTGACCACAAGGGTCGGTGCGAGTGCAAGGGACGGGTCGAGAAAACCGTCGAGATTGTAACCTTGGAGGATTGTGCGGATTTGTATACTCCACGTGAGATAGTTCGTCGTCGTGAGTTTGGTGACGTTGGAAACATTGACATGGATCAAAGTAGAAATAGGGTTCGAGGAATTGTATGGTGTAACAATATCACTCGATGAAGATGAAAGAGTTCCGGTGGAGGTGGTGTCTGCGTTGGAAGCCATAATCGGCGGTGGAATTTAGAAACGTGTTTAGGATTGATGTCTTTCGACTTAACGCTCTGATACCATTTAGGCAAATAGAGTTTTTGAATATTTTCCCTTGATTAAATCAAGAACATACATCAAAATATATAGGAGGTTAACAAACATATAAATAAGGAAAATTAACAAACATAAGAAGATTGATATCTAGGAGAATATTTGATAATATTCTCCTAATATGATGAAAGCTTTTTTTCAATGCAGAGGGAGCCTGGGGGTACGGCGACCTGAACGCGCAAGGCTATGGCTTAGCCACCACGGCGCTGAGCACATCACTCTTCAACAATGGTTATGCATGTGTGGCTTGCCTCAAGATCATGTGCGTCAAAGATCCGCAATGGTGCTTGCCCGGTTCGATCAAGGTCACCGCCACAAACTTCTGCCCACCAGACTACACCAAGACCCAAGACGTCTGGTGCAACCCTCCCCAACGCCACTTTGACCTTTCCCAACCTATGTTCCTTAAGATCACTCAGTACAAAGCCGGGGTTGTCCTCGTGAGATACCACCGTGCCCCCTGCGCTAATTCCGGCAGCGTCAAGTTCGAGATCACAGGAAATCCTAACTACCTCACCGTTTTGCCGTTCAACGTTGGCGGTGCCGGTGATGTGAAGTACATGCAGGTCAAGGGGAGGAAAACCAACTGAATAACGATGAAGAAATATTGGGGACAACACTGGACCACGTGGGTTGTACTTGTTGGCCAAAGCCTATCGTTTAGAGTCACGACGAGGGATGGAAAGACGATAGATTTCATCAATGTTGCACCATCGAACTGGGGATTTGGCCATAACTTTGACGGGAAGCAAAATTTCTAAGGATTTTGTTTGAATTCTTAGGTTGTATCATAGGATATTAGTAATATCAATTATGTAAGATTAAAATAAAAGATGATAATTTGACATGTTCTGAATAAAACCAAAGTTTATGCCCTACTATAACCTATGATTTATTACGATAAATATGTTATACATATTGATGTTGACATCTCTTGGCGTCGCGATCATGATTTCCACATGCCTGACATATTGGCTTTGAGGGACCAATTCCAAGATTATCATTGTGATTCCATTGCGTTTGGCCCAAAACACTATAATGATAACGAGGAGGATGTTACGAGAGCATCAACTTTGAGTTTTCATCGAGATGGACGTGTCCTTATCGTTCATATCATAAAGGTTTCTCCAAAAGCCCTAGTTCATTGAGGTGATAAGTGTAACTTCCAAAAAATTAATTTTAAGATTTTCTTAGGTATTTATGTATTTACTTTTTAATTTCAAAGCCAATTGAAAATATAAAGATTAAAGTCCAAACATGAAAAGTCTTTCCTTTTGTTTCATTCTTCATTTTCTTTTCTCCTTCACGACGCATGCACCATTTTTTTATCTTTTTTTTAATTCTTTTCCTTGGTATTGTCTTCGCCTCGAGGTTTTTAGACTATCCGTTTTATTACTATAGCACCCATTTATTTTACCGTCGTCTTTTATATTTAGGAGTGTGAATGCAGTAAAAATTGGATCGAAGTTTGTATGTGTTGTTTTCAGGTGGTTGAGCAGATTAAGGAAGCTAAATTCAAATTAAAAGAGACTGGAGCGAGTCAACGAAAAGACTAAGGAGAAGAATAAGGAATCAAGAGAATCGGGCAGATTCAAAGCTGAAGAGATTTCAGCATGACGGCGCGGCGGAAGAACCGGAGGTGGTTGCTGAGGCGAGAGCTAGGTAGATAAATTAATCTGGAAATCAAGAAAGAAGGTCAACGAATCTGTAGTGTAAAATTGAAGTATACAAAACAGAGAACAATGGAGTTCAGAGTTTAGGTGTACTTAATTGGTCAGTATCATTAAGGTACATAAAACAGAGAACTAAAGAGTTCAAAGTTTTTAGGTGTACTTAATTGGATACTGGGTGGTGAGTGAAAACAGTTGAGGTTGTATTTACACGTCTAACTCAGGGGGAGTTATCCGTGGAGGTCTTTAGTACATTGTAGAAAGCAACAAGTGTACCTAAAGATTGACAAGTAAATAACAAAACTGTTTGATATCCTCTGGTCTTTTGATTTTCGATTTAATAGTCATCTTCTACAAGTTTTCAAATATATTGATTTTTCATTTTGAAATCCATCAATTATTTTATCTAATAATAGAAAATAAAGTTATGATAATATTCTAATATGAAAGTAAAAAACTACAACATATTTAGTAATATTCAAAATTAAAATATATATTTTATGTAATTAAATTGGATAATTTGAAATTTAATGATACGAAAAGAAAAGGAAAAACCATCAGATCAGTGGACACCTAGTGAAAAGAGAAGTTCAACGTTTAACGCTAAAGCTTTGACAGCTATCTTATCATCAGTAGATATAAATGAATTTAAACAGATTCAAGGGTGCGAATCAGCTAAGGAGGCATGGGACACGCTAGAAACCATTCACGAAGACACAATAAGTGTGAAGAGAACACGGCTAGATATATTGGAACACCAATTTGAAAAACTGGAGATGGGAGAATATGAAAGTGTGAAGGAATTCAGTGGACGGATGAATGTAATTGCAAATGAGGTAAGTGTACTTGGACAAAACATGGATGATAAGAAACTCGTCAAGAAGTTGTTAAGATGTTTACCGAAGAAGTTCCACGCTCAGAAAGTAGCCATGAATATGTCTTTGAACACAGACACAACTAGTTTCAAAGAAATAATTGGAATTCTAGCAGCGTATGAACTGGAAATGCAACTAGAACAAGGAGATATCGCCAAAGAGGGAAGCAAGGGAGTCGTACTACAAGCTGTTTCAGAAAACACCAGGTTAGATAACCTTGAAGAAAACATGCATTACTAACCAGAAAATTTTATTTAAATCTGGAGCTTCTCATCATATGACAAGGGATTTGACATTACTTACCTTAGTTTTTGAAATTTGTCTGAGCCCTATCGGGTTACCTGATGGACACGACACAACGGCAACGAATGTTATGTATTTGGGCACCTCTTGATGTCTTCGTTGTTCTTTATGTATCCGGGCTCAAATTGACCTTGATCTCAGTTGCGAAATTGCTACAATAAAATGAGTGTTTCATCACATTCATCGATCATCTTTGTGTGATACAGGATCGTACAAAGAAGACTTTGATTGGAGCGGGTGAAGAATGCAATGGGTTTATCATTTCCATAGAACAATTGGAGCTCGTGCATGCCAGGCGCGAAAATTGGATTCATAGGAATTGTGGCACCGACGTCTTGGTCATCCCGCCGACAAAGTCATTTCTTATCTTTTAGATTTAGTTGGCATTTCTAAGCCTATATTGAATAAAGCTCCTTGTGATGCTTGTATCCGAGCTAAACAGAAGCGAGCATGTTTTTCCGAGAATGATAATAAAGCTGCAACATGTTTTATTTGATTCATTATGATGTCTGGGGACCTTATCCCACACGCACGACATGTGGCGCTACTTATTTTCTCAACATTGTTGATGATCACTCTCGTGCAGTGTGGATTCACTTACTCACGGCTAAAAGCGAGGTTAAACCGACATTACAAGATTTTATCACCATGGTAAATCGATAATTTTGGAAATTGGTCAAAATGGTTCGATCGGATAACGGCGTAGATTTTATGGGTTTTCGATCATTTTTCACATCCCAAGGTATCATACATCAGCGTCTACACGCCACAACAGAATGGACGCGTCAAACGGAAGCAACGACATATCTTGAACGTGGCACTAGCGCTCATGTTCTAAGCTAATCTCCCGGTGAAATATTGGGAAGAGTGCATTATCACGGCACCCTAATTGAATGGAAAATCTCCATTTGAACTTCTTTACGGGTCCAAACCAAGTTATGATCGTGTGAGGCAGTTTGGTTGTCTTTGGTGGTATTCGACCCTCGGATAGGCTTGCTCCTCGAAGTAGTCGCTGCGTCCTTATGGGTTTTTCGGTTACTCAAAAGGGTTGGAAGGTGTTGGACTTCGACACAAAGGAATTTTTGTGTCCCGTGATACGATTTTCATGAAGACTGCTTTCTGTTTGCAAACCTTTTTGCCCCAGACACGAGATCCACATCTCCATTTTTAACACTGCACCTTGTCGTTTTCGATTTCCCGGTTATTCTGTCCTACGTGGTTCTTGATAGGGGGCGTGCTGAAAGCTCCGACATACCAGCTACTACTGCGTCTGTACCGGATACACGTGCTGCTGAAGCTCCTATTGAGGTCACGACAACCATCACACCTCCCATGTTTTGCAGCAGTCGAATAGAATCTCCTTTGTTTCGGAGATGGAAAACAGAGCCTACTCCTCTGTTTTGGTAAACACAGAGCCAGTGCCTGATCCGCCTGAATTCACTTCGAGCTAGACAACTACACCTCTACAAGCTGATATTGAGCATGTCTCTGCTTCGTTCGGTGATGACATTGTGATAACCTCGTCATCAGTCCCTTTGACTTCTGAACCTGCTTCGACATCTCTTCCTCAGGCTACACCTGATACTGATAATCTAGGCAAGGGACAGCGTGCTCATACCAAGTCTGTGTTACATAAGCACTTTGTAACTTACTCCGCAAGATACTATGAAGACCCCATTCGCATTCTCTCTCCGATCAGACCTCTTCAGGTACTTGTTCTTATCCCATCGCTAACTACGTCTCTTGTGTAAACTTTTTTGTTTCTCACAGAGCATTCTTGGCTACGGTTACTACGGGATTCAAACCACGAGAATACTCGAAAGTGGCATCCTCACCTCAGTGGGTCACAGCGATGAAACAAGAACTGCAGACATTTGCGGAAAATCGTACGTGGATCTATACTACTCTTTCGAAAGGCAAAAAGGCAATTGGGTGTCGCTGGGTGTACAAAATTAAGTATAATGCAGACAGTTCTATCAAATGTTACAAGGCTCATTTAGTGGTCCTTGGAAACCGACAAACCGAAGGGATAGACTTTGAGGAGACATTTGCACTGTTGCGAAGATGACCACCCTTCGCTTGTTTCTCGCTATAGCTGTTGCGAAGCGTTGGTCCATTCATCAAATGGATGTTCATAATGTGTTCTTACATTGAGATTTGCGTGAAGAGGTTTATATGAAGTTGCCTCCCGGTTTTGAGTGTGATGATTCATCACTGGTTTGTCGATTGGACAAATCTCTTTACGGGTTGCGACAAGCTCCAATGTGCTTGTTCACAAAACTGGCCTCGGCTCTTCTTCGTTATGGCTTCATGCAATCATGGGCTGATTACTCGTTGTTCACACTTACGCGCGGCTCATCGTTTCTCTATGTTCTCGTCTACGTTGATGATCTCCTTAGGTAACAATGAAGGTTCTATTATGGTGTTCAAACGTTACTTGCAAGATTGTTTTCATATGAAGGACTTAGGACCGTTGAAGTATTTCCTTGGCGTCGAAGTTTCACGAAATTATGAGGGTATTTATCTCTCGCAAAGGAAATACGCCTTGGATATTGTGAAGGAATGTGGTTTACTTGGCGCAAAACCACCTCTCCCGCTCGAACAAAATCTGAAATTGGCATTGTCCACCGAGTTGTTGTATGAGCATCCAGAGCAATATCGGAGGTTAGTTGGCCGATTGATTTACTTGCCGATTACTCGTCCTGAGTTATCTTTTGCAGTTCATGTCCCATCACAATTCATGCAAGCTCCTCGGTCCAATCATTGGCTTGCTGCTCCTCGAGTTGTTCGATATCTCAAGGGATCTTCAGGCCAAGGCGTTTTACTCCATTCCGACAACGATCTTCATTTATATGGCTATTGCGAATCCGATTGGGCTACGTGTCCCATCTCTCGCCGTTCAGTGACCGGTTATGTTGTTCATCTTGGTCACTCACCGATTGCTTGGAAGACTAAGAAGCAACATACCTTTTCTAATTATTCGGCCAAAGCGGAATATAGATCCATGGCAATACTCACGAGTGAACTCAAATGGCTCAAAGTATTGCTTAAATGTTTCGGGATTCCTCATATTACTCCGATGCGTATGTATTGTGACAATCAAGTTGCGCTTCACATTGCTACAAATCTTGTGTTCCTTGAGCGTACAAAACACATCGAGATTGACTGTCATTTTGTTCGTGACGAGATTCAGCGTTTCGAGTTAGTTACTTCCTATATTCGGTCATGTGTTCAACTTGCCGATATATTTACGAAGCCTCTCGGTTTGCACTCTTTTCTCCGACTCAATTCCAAATTGGGCGTTTGCGATCTCCACACTCCAACTTGAGGGGCGTATTATGATATCTCCTTGATTTGGTGTATATATTTCCACATCTTTCTGTTTCCCGTATCTTGTGATTTTCCATCTTTGTAGTTGCCTCGTTTGTACCTAACTCTTGTATATGTACGTACACAAATCAATGAAAACCTTAAGAGGAATTTTCATAGTTTTGGCATGGTATCAGAACCAGATTTGTCCTAATTTGAATATACCGATGTTGGACCCCTGATTGCGATGTCCACGCTTCAGGATGGAGTCTGGGAGTGAGGGGGGTGTTATGATAAGTTGTCCCACATCGGTAGGACATGAACTTTGAACTCATATATATGGTACTGGGCAATCCTAAACTCTTGAGCTAGCTTTTGAGATTAGTTAGGCCCAAACTCATATTTGACATATGTGTTTGATTTTGTCGTGAAACATTAAATAATGAACATTGTACAAAGATGATTGATTATCACAATACCACCTTGTGACAAGATCATGGTTCAAAACTTATAAATCGCGTAACAGATAAGAAACTCAAAACAATTCACATTCTGTTTGAATCATAGCCCGATATTACACCACCACCACCACCACCACCACCACCTCTCATATGTGTCACTCATATGTGTTTAATAATGTTTTCAGTATAGCTAAGTTTTACATGCTGAAGTTATTAGGTGGCTGAGCCATTACGGGCAATGATGATGGGAGCTCAACTCGAGGATGCTCGTCATTTTGCACAGCGTTATGACCGAATACGCCAAAAAGCTGAAGCTCGGGTACTTTAAAACATCTTCTTTTTTACTTTTACGGTAGATGAAAAGCTATTATTATTTATGATTACCAAAGTATAATGGCTAATAGTGATATTATGGGGTATGAGGTTATTATTCTTACACCTTTCTTAGATCTAGACAGACCATTGAAGTATTAAAATGATAAGCTAAGATTAAAGAAAATCCTGGCAACCCTGAAATTGTAATGAAATTGGAATCTACTGAAGCAAAACTACAAGACATTAAATCGAATATGACAACATTGGAGAAGGAAGCAACTTTTGCAATGGTTGTTGTTGAGACACAACAGTAAAGGACGACTCTTTAGAAGCTGATAAGTATGCACTACAAAAAAATGGCCATTTTACAACGGACAAATCCGTTGGAAAATGCCTAAAATCCGTTGGAAAGGGCTCTTTCCAACGGATGGCAAAGGATTTCTGTCTGTTGGGAAACGTTCGTTGGAAATTAGGATCCGTTGTAATTCTCAACGGAATTGCAACGGATAATATCCGTTGCAAAATTGTAAGGGACGCCCGTTGAAGAAATTTGTAACGGATGCCCGTTGCAAGTTTGCAACGGACGGCTGTTGAAAAAGGGCAACGGGCGTCCGTTAAACTGATTCAACGGACCTCCGTTGCCATCCAGGCGGGAAAAATGAGCGGGGATTTAGCTTTTTAACGGGCATCTATTGGAAACTGGTGGGAAATAGCAATGGACGTCCGTTGCAAATTGGCGCGAAAGGATAACGGACGTCCATTACCATTTGGCGGGAAATAGCGTCCAACGGATGCCCGTTAGATATTCCAACGGGCATCCGTTGGAAATCTTGTAAAAAATAAAAAAATAATTTTTTTTAAAATAATAATATTTTTTAAAATAAAAATTTTTAAATTAAAATATTAAATTGTTTACAAAAAACATTAAAACTAAAACTACTCCAATTTATCCTATTACATTTCGTTTAAATCAGATGGGTCGATATCGTCTCTCTGATCGCCACCACCTCTGGATGGCGTTGCATCTGAATCGAGACCTGGTTCTTGCTGCGACGTTGATCCCTTCCCATGCCCTGACATCAACTCGATGACGCTCTCCAAGTGCTGAACTTTGGCTTCGAGCTCCTCGATCTACCGTTGTTGCGTGAAACTCTCTTGCACTACGGGAGGTACCATCGTGGCGTCCTCCACGATATCCTTTTGAAGCGCCCCAAGACCGTATAGACGTCCCTTATGCGGTCTCACCGACTACAAGACAAACAAAAGTAACGTTAGATTTTTACAAATTATTTTATTAATAATCGAAAAATAAAATAATTAACTTTTATCTCTAAATAAATTTTGTCCTTTTGTAAAGGACTGAGTTCGTCGGGGCTTGAACCGCAGGCTTGAGATTGCTGTGTGATTTTCTCCATCACAGCTCTCACGGTTTGCTCCGCTCGAGGATCGACGAGTTCGGGTTCGTCGGCCTCTTCCCCGACAACCGGCTTCTTCTTGGCATGGGTTTCTAATACCAGCTCAAGAAGAGTCGGTTCTCTTCCTATCCGTAGCATCTATAATATATAATAAAGTTAGTTAGATAAATATTTAAATAAACAAAAAATTTAAATATACAAAATTTACCAATTCCTTTCTTCGTTTCGGGAAGGATTTTGATCCCGAAGTATGGCGATGCGGACCATCTCCGGGAACCTTCTCACTCTTGGCCTTAAATTCTGCGGACTCCCAATGCTGAATCATTTTACTAAAGACCGCTTCCGTTTCCCATTTTGGTTTGCGATTGTTGGCGTAGTAGTTGCGTTTTGCATTGTTCATCATCAGGCGCATCCGCGCCTGCATGCCGTGCATCCATGCTGTGTAGATGCGCAACGTATCCTTTTGCCGCCATCTGTATGAGCGCTGCAAAAAAAGTTATAAAATTTTTAGTTTTATAACATATATATATATAACTAATAAGTTGAAATTTAATTTAATCAAAAGCTTACTATAAAAATGTGTCACCATCGCTGGCGCACAACTTCTGCCGTAACTTGCCAGGAATAATATAACTCGTCCTGTAATGAACCTTGGATAATGGTGTTGTTGGTGTATTTGAGTACATCATCAACATCAAACCTGCAAATCAACATTACAAAGTTAGATAATATTTATAATATATAATAATATAAATGAAAATAGTGATTTTTTTACCATAACGTCCCAGGAGAACGTTCGGGATCGATAATCGGAAGGGTTGGACACCCATCGAAATCATCGATCAAGGAATCGATATCTACCATATCGTTCGCTTCATCAAATATCGGTGGTGCCGATTCTGCTGAAGGAGAATGATATGGTGGTGGTGGAGGACGGGGGAGGAGCTCCCGCAGAACCAGCCACTAAACCTCCCGATCCTATAAACCGTCTCGGTCTCATTGTTTTTCTAAGGATTTCGAAGTGTTTTTGGGTGAAATGTGAATTTGAGAGGATTTTGAGATTTTGATATGTTGAAATAAGAACTGTTCAACGGGTTTATATATATCGAATTTTCCAGCGGGCATCCGTTGGAAAATACGTCATCTCAACGGACGCAGTAAATTGACGTGACGTCTTGCATTCCCAATGGCCATCCGTTGGAATTTTCAATGGATGCCCGTTGGGAATGTGTGTTCCCGAGACAACTGACTGCTAAATGGCGGCCCGTCTCCCTTTGCAACGGGCATCCGTTGCGATTTCCAACGGATGCCCGTTGGAAAATTTCTGTAGATTAGGGTAGGCATCATTACCTATTCCAGCGGGCATCCGGTGCAACTGCCAACGGATGACCGTTGCAATTTTCTTCCAATGGATGCCGGTTGGAAAATTGGTAACGGGTGTCCGTTAGAAAATTCGCAACGGATGCCCATTAGAAATATGGAAAACTTAGAAATTTTTTCTAAGTGTCGGGGGCGAGTTCGTGTATCAACGGGCATCCGTTACCAATTTTCAACGGATGCCCGTTGGTATTAGATAATGTTAAGTTTTAATACATCTAACATCGTTTATATAACCTATTCGATTGTATTAACATTTCGATTGTTCGATTACACATCATATACATTACTACAATTCATGAATGTTACACGTCATTTACATTACACATCATCTACATTTATTACACATAATAGACATTATTGTATTTAAATTTCTTCTTCAGTAGATTCATCGATGGGCGAGCTTTCTTCGCTTGTTCATTGAATTCAGCGCCGTTTTCATCTTCAGCATCTTCTAGTTCAACGTCTTCATAATCGCGTATGAGTTCTCCGTCTATGTCATTTCTCGCAAGAATCTCCTCGCGTTCAACGAAACCCACCTTATAAAGATGTTTTCAAACAATTTCTTGACTTCGATACTTCATGTTTTTGCATCTTTTGCATGGATATAACATTTTCCTACATTCTTGACACAAAGGCTGCATCGATGCAAAACTCATGAATTGCTCCAATCCGTGTAAGAATTCTTGCGTAATCTCTTCGGTTATAGGATCTTTTCTTCTATACATCCACTCTCTTGATCTATATATTTCGATTTGAAGAAGACGACAATTGTTTTTAAATATTTTTGTTATTGATGGTTTGATGCACTCTTTGATATGATCTAAATAGTGAATATTCCAACGGACATCCGTTGGAAATTGCAACGGATGTCCATTGGAGGTTCACGTCAAAATTATTTAAATCGGTGGCCTCGAAATTAAAAATTTTAACGGGATCCGTTGCAAATTGTAACGGGCATCCGCTGCAAATGCCAACGGATGCTCGTTGAAATCATATCCAACGCATTAATGCCCGTTGAAAGTGCTTACAAAATCGTTATTTTTGCATATTACAATAGTTAGATCTTATGAATTACGATTTTGTAATTATAATTCATTTCATGTCGATCTCAAACAATGAAAAAAAACCGAAATGACGCAAAATATGTAATCGAACTCAAACGGTGAACAAAACCAAAATAACGCATAATATGTAATCAAAAGTTTAACTACAATTTCATTAAGTTCTTTTTCAATTACACTATTGTAACAATAACCTAAGGAAAAAACATTTAGGAAATGGCTTTAACTTAGAAGAAAAGTGTTGAACTCTCCGCCGACACCTCCGTCATCAAAATTAACCAGCATCTTTACGTCTATTATCGAATTCAAAACAACCCTTATCAACTGCATCACCGTCGCAAATCCTTTTCCCGATCCCGGCGGTGAGACAGTTCATAAAAGTTGTTTTTGATTCAACAATAGATATTAAGATGGTTGTTATTGGTGATTTGGGGAAACCCTACGTTTCGATATAAATAGTAAATATTTCAATGGACATCCGTTGGAAATTGCAACGCATGCCCGTTGCTCCATCACGATAATTTAATTCGACCGTTGAACCTCGAAATTTACAATATCAACGGGCATCCATTGCAATTTCTAACGAGCATCCGTTACAATTCACGGATGCTCGTTGTAATTCCTTTCCCGGTTTCTAAAGGGTATTCCAATGGATATTTCCAATAGAATAAATCCGTTACAATCCATTAAAAATCGCGACGGATTTCAACGGATATGAAAACGTAAAAAATCTGTTACAACTCCATTGAAATTTGTAACGGATTGCAATGGATTTAGGCCCGTTGAAAATATCAACAGATCCGTTACAATTCGTTGCTAGTTATTTCCAACGGACGGATCCGTTGCCCCGTCCGTTGGAAACTGCGAGTTTTTTTAGTGATGGTACTCATAAAAATACATCGTATTTCACTATACGAAGAGTTATATATTGATTTCGTTTGACCCATATTTTCAATAATCTTCTAAATGAGTCTAAGGTCTTTGAGATTCTAGGTGTTGTTTAGATGAGTCTAAGATATCATGCGGCAAACCCACATAGAGTATATGATCTTTTGGTTTACCACTCATATGTGTTTAATAATGTTTTCAGTATAGCTATGTTTTACATGCTGAAGTTATTAGGTGGCTGAGCCATTACGGGCAATGATGATGGGAGCTCAACTCGAGGATGCTCGTCATTTGGCACATCGTTATGACCGAATACGCCAAAAAGCTGAAGCTCAGGTACATAAAAACCTCTTCTTTTTTACTTTTACGGTAGATGAAAAGCTATTATTACTTATGATTACCAAAGTATAATGGCTAATATTGATATTATGGGGTATGAGGTTATTATTCTTACACCTCTATTAAACCTAGACATACCATTGAAGTATTACAATGGGAACCTAAGATTAAAAAAAATCCTGGCAACCCTGAATTTGTAATGAAATTGGAATCTGCAGAAGCAAAACTAAAAGACCTTGAATCGAATATGACAACATTGGAGAAGGACGCAGCTTTTGCAATGGCTGATGTTGAAACACAACATCAAAGGCAGACTCTTCAGAGGCTGATAACTATGGTACTCATAAATATACATCGTATTTCATTATACGAAGAGTTATTGATTGATTTCATTTGACCCATATTTTCAATAATCTTCTAAATGAGTCTAAGGTACTTTGAGATTCTAGGTGTTGCTTAGCTGAGTCTAAGATATCATGCCACAAACCCTTATGGAGTATATGATCTTGCCCATCTGCTAATATAACTGATGTAAAAAGAACCCAGCCTTAGCCCTTCCATGTATTACAAATCAGATATATGCATTGGAAATAGATAGAAAATTCATACATGTTCGACATGGATGACAATTACCAGTTGCAACCCTTCTTCAGATAAAACTGCAAAGTTCTAGATGGGTCAGACATTATTCTTCGGTACAAAGTGCTAGATAGGTTGCAACTTTATGTAAGACATAAAACAGCTTGGGAAAAGGCTAGATGGGTCAGACATGATTCTTCGGTACAAGAGGTAAGACAAATGATAGTCTCCTATGGTTTTATGTCTTATCTTTTCATCTGGTTATGTTTTTATGATCTCAATTAATTTGTTTGTCAAGGCATAGGCTGTCAGCGATTTAAAAAATGTGGTGGGATTTTGTAAAGAAAGGGAGCTTATGTTAGAAATTCTCTTATTTTAGTATGATTTGTTGGCTGATGTGTACTAGGCTACAATTAGAATATTTCAGTTTTCTACTGGACTCAATGAGACACAACTCACATTTTCACATGAATTGAATAGAACTTTAGACATGAGCTCCTGATATCCATTAACTGATGTAGGCTGCACAATCTGGTTTCCCTATGTTGGTTTAGCAATACATAATCTTTTAAAGGTGAATTTCATGATTTTCCTTATTTATCAGCCTGATTCTTACGATGCTACTTCATTTCAACATCGTTTGTGCTACATGCAGCCTAAATTCAGCTTTTGATGAGGCCATCAATGAGCTCGACAGCCTTAATGTGAAAAGGATCAAGGATTACATGCAACGAGTTAAAGATGAACTCTCCAAGATCTGCAATGACATTTTGGCCGTCATTGATAAGCATCTCATCACATCTGCTACCTCACGAGAATCCACTGTTTTTTACTACAAGATGTGAGTCTTATTCTTTCTTATCATTGGTTAAATATAACATATGGAATGTTTTATTAGATGTAATCAATATTTGGGTTGTGCTTTGCTTTTTGGTTTTTCTTAATGTTATAAATTCAAGGGTCTGAAGATCATGTTGTGTAGGTTATGTAGGTTGATTCAACAAAGAAACGACCATCTCTTTATTGGTATTTTTTTCACTTCTTACCTCTTTACAAGGCCACTTTTGTTATCTCCGTTGTGATTGCATGGCTATCTTTTTCTATTAGGGGGAGAGGTTGTAGAGAGGGTGGATATGTTTGTCATTTGGTTACAAAAGATTAGCAGTAGGGGTATTGGAATGTATTTGGAGATTATGGATCAAAGCTGGTAATTCCTTTGAGTTTTAATAAAATAAAAGAGATGAATAATGATATTTCCATCCTATACATTCGGATTGAGTTTTTTTTTTTGCAAAAACAAAATTTTTTGTTAAAAAATTACGAAATGATCATACATGCATGGTTATTGGTAAATTCATTATCATTTTAGGTTCAATAAGGTCGATTAATGTAATATGTAGGTTACATACACACATTTTAAACCACAAATATGAGTTTTAATAACTTGAAGGACATCCTGTTGACATCTGCCAATTCGAGCTTGACTAGATGTCGGTTGTAAATGCAAGATTTGAAGTAATTGGTATTTATATCAAGATATTGCTCCGTTAAAACTGATACATGATGTAGAAAATAACTTGTCGAGATTTCGGAATACGCTTGCATTGTCGATTTTGATGGTCACAATTTTTTATTTTGTGGTCATAAAATGCAGGCAAAAGGGGACGAGAACGACTACATAACATTCATATCGTTCAACTTTGTGGTCACCATGGTGACAACAATCCAAATTCTGAAACGGGCCACGAGGTAACATGTTTGCCTATCGGAAGCAAGTTACTATCATGTTCCCAATTTGAAAGGGTTTATTTTTTTATTAATTGGGTGAAATTGAATTTTCCAATCTCATACGTTTCAACTGGATTAGTGTTGTTCCACTGGATTATCTGTTGCAGCGATGAAATGGAGTCATTGCAATTTTGATGTCTTAAGAATGAACGATGTCCTTTCTGGGTTTTTTTCTCTGTTTCACGTATTAGATGCTTCTGGAGCCATTTACTAGTATGCTAGATTTATGAGCAACAACGAATTAATTTTATACCTGCAAACTGTAAAGGATACATGTATAGGGGTATATAAGTCTTTTTGTAATTAGGTCTAACTTTTGAACTTTTGTATATTTAGCCGTTTTGGCTCATTTGAATCAATTAATCTGATTTCAAATTATCATGGTATTAGAGCTCAAAGTCTAACGATGCAACAAACTCTCCTAAAAATCCGGCGACCCCTCCTCCCCTCTCCAACCACCGCCGCCGCCACTCTTTCTTGCGGCCGCCGATCACCCTCTCCCTATCCTCCGGCCGTTCAAGCCTCTCCTCCCTCCCCAGCCGTCTTCCCATCAAGTACGACCCTTGCCAAAACAGAAAACGCACCAAAACCCTAAATTTTCGGCCGCCTTCCTCCACACCTCCTACCGGCCCGATCTCACCGCGTCCCGGGTCGCCGCTCGTTTCTTGTCCCGCGCCGCACTCCGTTGCTGCTCCATTGCCAGTCTCCTCCCCTACAAACCCTAGATCTACTGTTTTCCACCCTAGATCTAAATTCCCAAACCCTAATTCGTACCTCTCTTGCTCCACTTCCACCGCCTAGCTCGTTTTTCTCGCGTCCCGGATCACCTCTCCTCCCTTGTCCCACACCGCGTCCGCTAGTTACCCCGTCGCGGCCACCGATCCTCTATCAGTCTATCCTAGATCTAATCTAAGATCTAACCCTAAATCCACAATACCAAACCCTAGATCTTGCATCTCTTGCTCACCGCCTTCAAAACCCTAACTCATGGCCGGCCAAACAAGTCATTCTACCGCCCGTGTCTCCGATGCGGCCCCGACCTTCGATCCACAACATCCGCTCAGCACTCTTCTCACCGTCAACATGGCCAACATCACAAAATTGACGCCGACCAACTTCCTCACGTGGAATGTTCAGATTCGTGCCCTTCTTGAAGGCCACAATCTTCAATGTTTCATTGAGGAAAACTCCGTTGTTCCTCCGGCCAAAATTCATCGTGATGGAGTGTCCATCGACAACCCTAATTTTCAGCCATGGAAGCAACAAGACCGTCTTCTCTTCTCAGCCCTATTTGGAGAAATTTCGGCCTCTCTACAGCCCCTAATTGCACGCGCCCTGTCCACCTACGAGGCGTGGAAGACGCTTGCCAACACTTATGGTAAAGTGTCTCGTGGCCACCTTCTACAACTCTGTGATAAGATCAAGCGTTCATCAAAAGGATCCCAATCCATTGATGAATATCTACGTGCCATCACCACTACTGCTGATGAGCTTGCCTTATTGGGAAAGCCGCTTGATCACGAAGATGTACTCGATGCAATCCTAGACGGTCTTCCCGAAAAGTATAAGCCGATTGCGGACGTCATTCGTGCAAAGGATACCGCTGCATCCGTTGAAGAAGTTCACGAAA
>CM071864.1:46587121-46600741 GCA_036759665.1 Gynandropsis gynandra | reverse complement strand
GGCCTGGTCGAGTCCAATACTCTTCGGGTTACTCATGTACGAGTCGCGGATCAACTCGCGGATATTCTCACGAAGCCTCTCCCGAGACTTCCGTTTCAGCTATTGTGTTCCAAGATTGGACTCACCGAGGGTGCTCCATCTTGAGGGGGAGTGTAAAGGATACATGTATAGGGGTATATAAGTCTTTTTGTAATTAGGTCTAACTTTTGAACTTTTGTATATTTAGCCGTTTTGGCTCATTTGAATCAATTAATCTGATTTCAAATTATCACAAACTGGTATTAAATATTAGAGCTTTCAGATGTAAAATTATGCTACTGTGTGTAGGTGTTCTTGATGTACCATTCATATCCTCTTTTACAGAGTTGAAGCACAATCACATCTTCGTCCTACTATCAATGGTTGTTTTTTTGCTGAGACGGTTGATATACGAGGCACAGTTTGCTGACATTAATTTGTTTTGGATTTTACGTTGTTTAGAAAAATGGTTTTGACACCAGGTTTTTGAAACTGTTTGATTTTTATTGAAATTGGACCATATATTGATGGGTGGTAGATTGTATATATTGGATGTTTTCGTTCCTTAATCACTGAAATTTCCTTATTCCCTTCAACTATAAGTTACTGAATAAGATATAGAATCATGAATTCAGAATGATTTTACCGTGTTCGATTCAAAATTGAAGTAGGGTCGACTTCCTTTAGTGTGGCATCTTTTTAGTTTCCTCCGGTTCACTCTAAAAACATATAACCATTTTCAGCTTAACATTTTGATGAAAATCATGTTGCAAATATTCTGTTTTTCTTAATTTATCACCCATTTTCTAGAATAATGTTGATGCTCTCCACTCCCATCAACATTATGTGATCCTCAATTCTTATTCATTCCCCCAATAGAAGTCTGTCTTAGCCCCACTAACCCATGTTACATGAGATATCAATTCACAAAAACTGAAGCAGCTTGCGGTTACATAATTCAGTTCTCTAAATACCTCATTTATTCTTTTCATTCACCGTACTTATTCTTTCTAAATGTTATTCGTAATTGTGTTTTACAACTGCAGGATTGTAAGTATTCCAATAGAAACATCTTATCCCTATAAGGAAAGCCTACAATTTTCCCGTGTATCTATTATCTGAAAGTGGCATATCAATTGTGCAGAGGTAATCCTTCTAACTTAAAGTTTTACTATCTTTTAGACATTTGCTTCAAATGTTTTTATTTAGTGTTTCTATTTGTGAGTATTATTGGACATCTTTGTCCAACTGATGACATGTGTGAAAAGCATAGATTTGTCGTGCTCTTCTGCTTTATGTTCCTTTTTGCATGTTGAACGTATGTTTTTTCCCCTTGTATAGAGCTAAGCATTTTTGTCTATTATGTATGTTGGTCATGCTTGGCAGAATTTGTTGAAATCAATTACAGGAGACTTATTTGAAATATGTTTTTAATTAGTCTCCTAGATGTCCATGAACATTTCTCGCTCTTATTTTAGAGTGATATAGGAGGTTTTTAAAAATGGATTTTAATTAAAAATATGAAGACGTTAAATATGTTGGATAACTGTATTATCTAGATAGGTTCTGAAAGTGCACCTTCTGAAACACGTGCATGGATGTTGGGAATAGTTACATAGTTACAGGGGCCTTTAGATTACAAATTTCTTGCTTTCTTTAGACTCCGGAATAGGCAGGGCACTGGCTTTCATTTCCCTTGATTCCTTTAGACTCCGCAATAGGTTGGGCACTCGCATTCATTTCCCTTGATTTCTTTAGACTCCATAGGAGCCAAGGAACTGGCTTCCATTTTTCCTGCTTTTGGATGCGGCTAGATAATATTAAAAAATCATTGATAGTTTAGGGTGTTGGACATAGTAGAAAAGGTAATGTGTTGGATGGTTGATTTTACTGTATATCAGTAATTTCATTAAATGAAGTTTTATTAGCTCGAATTCTTCGCTTTTCTTTTTTAGTTTCTTTTTCATTTAAGAAAGTTGGACTGCATTGGAAATTTCTCCTTCTTGGTGTAGAATGTCCTGTGAACATGTCTGTTTTGGCATAAGCTTCATGTTACGCGTCTATTAGAGAACCCCATTTCATGATCTTAGGACCTTTGACTATTGACCCATCCTTCCGTTATTGTACAAATCATTTCCATGAAAGAGGAGAAACAGAAGGTCAACACTGCTGATGTGGTTGAGCTCAATATGTTTATGGATCATTTTCTTTTAGTTTTCATTGTAATCGATTGTAGTTCAAATACATCTGTTGAGTTTTAGGTCAGTCTTATATTTGGTGTTTGAGTTTTATTAATGGATGAGTATGTTACATGAAATAAGGTTATTTTGTACTAGGAACGTGTCTACGTTTGAATGATCATCATGTTTCCTCACTGTGTTGCTTACGAAACTTTTCAGAAATTGAATGAAGTGATTAGTTTTTCTTCTTATAGAAAAGGTAGTTGTTGGGAAAACCTCATTACACACTTAAGTTAACCGTATTTGGAAAAACTTTTGCGATGGAAAAAAAGCTACTGGATAAGCCCTACTAGAACTCCATTGTTGCTGGATAATATGTAACATGGTTGCCCGGTATTGGAACTCCACCGTTGTTGCTGGTTTCTTTCGGTTTCAGAGAAGTTGTATGTTGTACATAACCTTTTCTTTTAGTTTTCATTGTAATCGATTTTAGTTCATATACATCTGTTGTAACTCAACACATTGTTATAATATATCTTTATGTAACCAACTATATACAACCAACATCTCTCATTTACACCTTCAAATAGCAAAATTATAACCAACAAAATACTTGATCTCAATTGGTTAACTATCAGGTCCACACACTATGCAATGCATCACACCTAAGATTTTCTAACCAATCGTGAAAAATATTGTTTACAAAGAAGTTTACAAGGCTCTATTCGATGCTTAAGGCAAATATAAATTTTTACTTTTAGAAATTCTTTTTCAGATGTATTTTTTTCAAAATAAATATTTCTATAAAGAGTTTCAATTTAAGCTTACTTGATTCTCTATTGAACCATCTCATTCTGACACCCATGGAGTTTAAGCTTACTTGACTCCTTATTTAACCGATACCAACATGTGAATATGTTTTAACGAAAATACCATTGTTGAAAAAAGCACAAGTCATATTAATGCAATTCCAAAATATCGAGATACAATCATATCGAGCATTGATTGGATTAGCTTATCGCAAAGAATATTTATCTGGTGAATAGTTGTTTCATGAAGCTTCCTTTTGTTCCGGTGAGTCGATTCACAGTTTAAAACTTGGTGAGAGAGCATAATTTGAAGATGTTTGTGCAGGGACCAACGTGAAAGTTTTAACGCTTCCTACGAGCCTCACGTCATCTGTATCTTTGATAGAGAGAGTTGAGTTTTTAACGGGTTATTCTTGATTGCGGTGTTTTTTCGTGTAAATATATAGTATATATCGTATCATTTGTTTTGTTTAAATGAGACTAAAATATCCATTTCCCATTTATCTCCATGTTGTATCTGCTCTAAGGATATCAATATCTAAATAGTTATTTTTTAATCATATTATAAATTAAATTTGGTCCTCAAAATTTTGCAGTTAGGGGAAAAAATACTGTAAAAAACTCATGTCTAACCATACAATCATTTTTATCCAAAAAATATGTTTAAAATTTTCAAATATTATGAATAAATTGAAATGTTAGTTTATATTATGTTATAAATCTATTGTTTAAACTTTTCCATTTTAAATTCGAATTCGTATGTTTGTATTGACCGTTATGTATATGGAATATCATGACAATGATTGAAATAATGAATTTTGTACAACACTAGAAAAAGAACTCGCGCAATGCGGGGGATGTTAAAAATTCACAAATATATAATAAAATTAATCTATTAAAAATAAATTGATATATTAGAAATACTAAAAATATTGGTTCATGGCATTGTGTATATATTATTTTATCGAATAATAGGTAATAGATCCTAAGAGAAAATATCATAATGTTATAACATAAAAGTGATCTATTTTAATAATAAGATTAAGTGAAAAATATATTTTAAAATAAATAAATGTGAAACTCATAGAATATCAATGAGGTGAAAATATATTGCATTGAACTGTGAATGTGAATATTTTTGTCTAAAATATAATTAATTATTATACTATTTCTTCTATATCTTAAAATCATATGAAAAATAAAATAATTAAATCAATTAACTCATAGTTAGAGTGAAAAAATTAAAAACATGTAACATATATAATATATTATTATATGGTGATACATAGTAGTTGGTGTTTATTGGTTAGAATTTTAATTAACTTTGCAATCTTTATTTTTGTCTTCCAATTTTTTTTCTCAAATTTTCTCTACATTTTCATTTTCTTTTTATGTTTATTTTATTATATAAAATATAATAAAATTTCAAAGGATTTATCGTATCATCCACATGAAACAAATGAATCGTTTTCTCTTCTATCTTCATCTTCCTCTTCCATCCTCTCCGATCATTTCACCGAAAGCATAGCTCATTAGCATAGTTAATTAGTCTAAATTTATAATTCACTCGTCTTCTATTATTCTTTATCTTCACAGCTTCTAAACTCCTATGAGATGTTCAAGACTTGATGTTGTTCATTTCTTTCCACTCCAATCTCTTACTAACAACTTGAAAAACAAAATTATTTACCATATAAAATCATAATTCTTAGTATCACATACAAAAAGTTTGAATCAAGAATAATTTTATACCGAGTAACCTTTATTATTCTACTTTCACGCATGGTGATTCTATGTTCAATCGAACTTTTATCTCTACTTCTTTAAAGAGCCAAACAAACACCTTTATACTCATTTTTGTTCGGATTTATGCCACATCCAATCATTTCGGATAATAAGGGAATGAGAAATTCTCCAAACCATGATCTGCATAAGATATGATGATGTTGTTCGATGATAAAACATCCTTTGATGTGATACACATGATAATAGTCGTTGATTTATCATAGAGGAATCACAATATCGACAAAGTAACATATGAAAATAGTTTTAGTGCGGTCTCAATCCATTTGCAGTGAATATACACCATCTATTTAGTTGATATTTATATAATAATAGAAACCGCTCGATGCGCGGAATTTTATCATTTGTTAATTATATAATTGGAATTTATATATCACAAATGAATCATTATATAGAAAGACAAAAAATTAAATGTGATGATATATGTTCTATATCATTTTACGAAAAATAAATAATATATTTAAATTTTTGTTTAAAATCATCAAAAATTGGCAGGATCTAATTATTATAACTCAATAATATATGATACTCATATCAATGTTATATAAAAAAATATGTGATTTTTAAAACAAAAATTTTTAGATATAATATAATAGACGATTATCAATTTTATCAATTGTTTCATTTCATTAGTCTCCAATATTTTTCATATTTGTATAAAAAAACTTTCATCTAAGTACAGAAATTTATTATATAACTACACATCAAATATAAATTTTAAAATATTAATATATTTCATAGAATTCGTGAATAAGAAAAAGTATACTGATTTATACAACATATGTATATGTTTATCTATTTTTACTTATTTGTCTCATTTTATCAATTTCCAAAAAAATTTCAATTTCTTAACCAAACATTCATGTAAATACACTATTAATTTTTATTCGCATAAATATGTAAATTTGTTATATTTTACATATAAATTTAAAATGTAAAATATTTAAATATTTTATAGTTTATTTCAATTTATATAACATATTATGATTATTTATCTATATTTAATTTATTTATCTCGTTAGTTTCTAATAGTTCTCAATTATTTTATAACCCAAATTCTTTTTAATTTGTATTCAAGGTTTTATAATAATAAGATGATGAGGTGACATATATATTAACTAAAATATCCTCTAATTAATATAAATATTTTGTCTTTCTTTAAAATATTAATATTATTAATATATAATTAATTTAAGGTAATTTATGAATGGTAATTAATATAGAATAAAAAAATAAAATAAAACAATAATAGGATGATGCGGTGGAATCAGAGTCGAGAAATTTTGTAACTATTTATATATAGATTTCATTAGTTTCTAATAGTTTTTAATTATTTTATAACCCAAATTCTTTTTAATTTGTATTCAAAGTTTTATAATAATAGGATGATAAGGTGACATCATGATAATTGAGAGATTTTGCAACTATTTATATTGAGATTTCAAATAAATAAAAAAAATATTTTTTGTTTTTTACTATTTATTAATTTACTAAGTACTATTTTTTTATTTACATATATTAACTAAAATATCCTCTAAATTAATATAAATATTTTGTCTTTCTTTAAAATATTAATATTACTAATATATAATTAATTTAAGGTAATTTATGAATGGTAATTAATGTAGAATAAAAAATAAAATAAAACAATAATAGAATGATGAGCTCACATTGAGAGATTTTGCTACTATTTAAAAATATAAAATTTAATTACCGCGAAAACATGGATATCATCAAGAAAATATAAGTTAGTTGATCTACAATGATTAGTGTCTACTATCAATAAAGAATTGATTTATTTCCTATTAACTATACTGTTGCTATTTAAATTTTATCAGTGCATGAAGACATATAATATGGTATTTTATTTATGATCATACAAATATAATGTCATAAAAATTTAATACATTGCTAATAATAAAAATTGTATTTCGATACATACCATAACTTTATATTTTCCCTGCCTATAAATACCAATGTCCCAATTTATTTTTTTACAACAAAACAAATTGTAAAACAATATAGATAAAAATACATTAGAAAATTAAGGGAAAAATCATGGAGTTTCTTAAAAATATGGTACATGTAGAAGTTTTGATGATGGTGATGGCTATATGGATTGTGCCTATGGGTCATGCTGATGGATTCGATATCGCATGGCATGACGCACGTGCCACATTTTACGGTGACATCAAAGGGGGTGGCACTCAACGTCAGTTTTTTCCCTTTTGAAATTTAACAATAATATTGATCATATTAAATATAGCTATAATCATGATATCATAAATGATAACGATAACTATGTATAGCTTCAATGCATATCGATGAATGATGAAAGCTTTGTCAATGCAGAGGGAGCCTGCGGGTATGGCGACCTGAACGCGCAAGGTTATGGCTTAGCCACCACTGCGCTGAGCACAGCACTCTTCAACGATGGTTACGCGTGCGGGGCTTGTTTCGAGATCACGTGCGTCAACGACCCGCAATGGTGCTTGCGCGGAACGATCAAGGTCACGGCCACAAACTTCTGCCCACCAGACTACACCAAGACCAAAGACATCTGGTGCAACCCTCCCCAACGCCACTTTGATCTCTCCCAACCTATGTTCCTTAAGATCGCTCAGTACAAAGCTGGGGTGGTCCCTGTGAGGTACCGTCGCGTCCCCTGCGCTAAGTCCGGCGGCGTCAAGTTCGAGATCACAGGAAACCCTAACTACCTCACCGTTTTGCCGTTCAACGTTGCCGGTGCCGGTGATGTGAAGTACATGCAGGTCAAGGGGAGCAAAACCAACTGGATAACGATGAAGAAGGATTGGGGACAACACTGGACCACGGGGGTTGTACTTGTCGGCCAAAGCCTATCGTTTAGAGTTACGACGAGCGATGGAAAGACGATAGATTTCATCAATGTTGCGCCATCAAACTGGGGATTTGGCCAGAACTTTGATGGGAAGCTGAATTTTTGAAGATTTTTTGTTTGGATTCCTAGGTTGTATCATAAGATCTAATGATGTAAGATTAAAATAAAAGATTATAATTTGAAATGTTCTGAATATACCCCAAAATTATTGCCTTCAATATAACCTAAGATTATTCGTGTATCGACGAAAGAGAAACAATGTAATCAACAAAACAATGGCAAAACCATTTACTCGAAATAAAGTGATGGCCACGAATATACATATGATACAGAGTAGTTAATGCGGAAAGAATATCTAAAAAAAGAAAATGTTTGGAAGGCAGTATTCACAAATAGAGAGAAAGCATAAATTTTAAGAATACTCCAACGTTTATTTATACTATTAATGTACAACGCAAAATTGTTGTACAAACCACAACCCACGTAGGATAACATTGACCAATGGAGAAACTCACGAACGAATTCTTTTGGAAAATTAGGAATGAAACTTAAAAACTGGGCCTTGGCCCACAACATATAAATGGGTCTACCCGTAGAATAATTTGGATAATGTCATAAAAAGTTGAATATTTTGTTAAGACTTTGGGAAATAAAAGATTACAATTTTTAAATGCCTACACCAAAACATAATTTGGTTAATGTCATAAAATAATTGAATAATTTTTTTAAAATTATAAAAAAAAACTGCCGAAAAGTGATAAATAATAGGAGGAAAAAGACATGAAAAAAAGTTCTAGATGATATAGAACAATCCGTGAATAGGAGAAATAAAATATATATCTCATTCTAGATTGAATTTTTATTTGAAAAGAATATTCATGTTAACTAAAATTCATATATAAAAAGGATAATATAATGAAGATAAAACCTATAACTTTTTATGAGTATCGAGAAAAAAAAAGGAGAAGAGGAGTCTAGCATGCGAGACAATGCAAAAGGGTGAGTGTGGGATCCCCAGTCTCCAATAAGAGAATGGAGCCACTTGAATGACTGAACCCTCTTTTGTATGATGGATTCCAATTGATATTCGATGAATTGAAATGCTTAACATCATTTAAATTTGCATATCACAAAGGAATTGGTCCAACTTCAATTTAAATTTATGATCAATGTTTAACGTATGAATTTCATGTCATATTGTTATCATGGTCTTATTTTCACTGTGCAATATATGAAACTCCAAATATATAAATGGTAGTTAGATAATTATTAGGGAGGAAAATAGCTCAGTCAAACGCAATCTATTACAGAAGGTGTATTTTTAATTCGTGTTGTCCATCCCATGTTGAATTTCTTCACCCAAATCCACAAAAACCCATATATATATATATATATTGAAAAATAATATATAACTAAAATAATCCAAACAATATATACCTAAAATAATCCAAAAACACAAACACAACATTACTCGATAAAATATGTCTCAAGGTGATTCAGCTAATAAATGTGTAAAGTGATGATTAATTATTACGACAGTTTACGGATTGCTCCATGATCATATGAACCAACTGATATGGCTTTCAAAAAAGAAATTTGGACCTAATCTATGAATCTATTTTTTCCATATTAAAAGATATTATGAACCAATCCATATGTAAATGGTTAGGATCAAAATGAGTTCATAGATGGATCATTCATTTACCACTTTTGCATATTATTCATAGATGGATAATTCATTTACAACTTCTTCAAATAATTATAACGAGCATGAATACATGTTAGCATAATGCTAATAGCATTGCTTCCTATGCATGATGAATTTTTGAAGGAACGTGTTACATTAACATATATATATATATATATATATATATATATGTGTGTATTGCATCATATACATGTTACATAAAAACTCCCAAATAGAGAAGAATATTTATGAGAGTTTGTTGGGTTCTTATTTTGTATGGAGAGAGAAAGAGAAAGAACACAAAAGGAATGAAAAGATGTTTCGTCAACATCTACTCCGTTGTAATGTTAATTGGACCTTCCCCATCATAGTGTCCTTCACCCCACATGTCATATATATATATATATGGTAATAAGTGTATTGCATGCCAACACTTAAGATCTATTCTGTAAACCATGTTTTTCATTGCCTTTATTATAATGTATTTTGAGATACAACTTTTTCTTAATTGATTCTATATTTGTAGAACACCAAAGATATATTGCTTGTAATCATCAATTATGAACCATAAAAGCTCTCTCAAACGTTTAGAAAAGAGATGTTTTGAATAATTTAGAGATGAAAAAAATTATTTGTATGCAATGGTTTAAATATTTTAAACGTTTGCAATTTGTTCGAATTTTAGATCTATAAATCCCATTTGGAATTGAAGATTTGAATTCATTACAAAAAGAAATTGGATTTTCGGATAGCAAAATTCGTTCCTAATTCCTCTGGAATACGGTTTCCAGATGTTTCTGGACGAATTTTGTCGGTTCATAAATGAACGTCATTAATTAATATCCATTCGAAATTCTTCCAAAATTTCAAACGGATTTAGCCGTCTTTAAAGCGTCCCCAATTTAATTATTTACTATTTTTAAAAATAAGAATAAAAAATAAAATAAAAATAAAAAATTTAATTCGTTCGGAATTTAGGGCACTACAAAAAACCAGCAGCTTTCCAACGGACATATCCGTTGGAAAGCGCCAAAATTCCATTGGAAACAGCCGTTTCCAACGGACGCCAACGGATTTCGGTCCGTTGCGAAATGTTCGTTGCAAATGCCGATCCGTTACAATTCGCGACGGCGTGTCAACGGATAATATCCGTTACAAATTTGCAACGGACGGGCACCGGATGCTGCCGTTGGAAATAAAGTAACGGACGCCCGTTGGAAATCATTGTGATGGATCACCGTTGCAAGGTTTCAACGGACGTCCGTTGGACAGCAACGGCTGTCCGCTGCAAAATTAGGCGGAGAAAAATCATTTTTGCAACGGACATTTGTTGCCATGTGGCGGGAATCAGCAACGGACGGCCGTTGCAAACTGGCGGGAAAGGTTTGGCGGGAAACGGTTTCCAACTGAGGCCCGTTAGCTCGGCCAACGGATGTCCGTTACAAACTGGTGGGAAACGATTTGGCAGGAAACACGGTGAAACGGATGACCGTTAGCAGTTCCAACGGATGCCCGTTGGAACGTTTGAAAAAAAAAATAAAAAAAATATTTTTAAAACTAAAAGGTTTTTAATAAAAATATTAAAATTATATTACAAAACACAAAAATTAAAACTATTTTCTATTACATATCATTTAGGTCGGTTGCGTCGATATCATCCCCGCCATCACCACCATCTCTAGACGGAGTTGCATCCGAATCGAGCCCCGGTTCTTGCTGCGGTGTTGATCCCCTCACATGGCTCGACACTACAAAAAAACTGGCGATTTCCAACAGACGAATCCGTTGGAAAGCGCCCAAAATCCGTTGGAAACAGCCGTTTCCAACGGACACCAACGAATTTTCGTCCGTTGCGAAAAGTTCGTTGCAAATGATGATCCGTTGCAATTCGTGACGGCATTCCAACGGATAATATCCGTTACAAACTTGCAACGGAATGGCAACGGAAAACGCCGTTGGAATAAAAGTAACGGACGACCGTTGGATAACGTTGTGACGAATCACCGTTGCAAACTTTCAACGGACGGCGGTTGGAGGGCAACGGCTGTCCATTGCAAAATTAGGAATACTTTGCAACGGACATCCATTGCCACGTGGCGGGAACTTGCAACGGACGACCGTTGCAAACTGGCGGGAACTTGCAACGGACGACCAATTGCAACGGATGACCGTTACCCGTTCCAACGGATGCCCGTTGGAACTTTTGAAAAAAAAATAAAAAAAAAAATTAAAACTAAAAGGTTTTTAATAAAAATATTAAAATTATATTACAAACCACCAAAATTAAAACTATTTCCTATTACAAATCGTTTAGGTCGGTTGCGTCGTTATCGTCCCTACCATCACCACCACCATCCCCTCGAGACGGAGTTGCATCCGTATCGAGCCTCGGTTCTTGCTGCGGTGTTGATCCCCTCACCTGCCCCGACAACAACTCAATGACGCTCTCCAAATGTTGTATTTTAGATGATTGTTGCGCCATTTCAGCTCGTTGTTCTCGAAGTTGTGATTCGAGTTCTTCGATCCGCCGTTATTGAGAAAAACTCTCTTGGACCGATGGAGGTACCGACGTTACGTCTTCGAGGATGTCCTTTTGAAGCGCTCCGAGACCGTATAGGCGTCCCTTATACGGTTTCACCGACTACAAAACAAATAAACGTAACGTTAGAATTTAACAAATTATATTAATAATTTAGAAACAAAATAATAAATTATTACCTCTAAATAGATTTGGTCCTTTTGTAAAGGACTGAGGTCGTCGGGGCTTGAACCGCAAGCTTGAGATTGCTGTGTGATCTTCTCCGTCACAGCTCTCACGGTTCGGGCCGCTCAAGGATCGACGAGTTCCGGTTCTTCAGCCTCTTCCCCGACAACCGACTTTTTCTTTGCGTGGGTTTCTAATACCACTTCAAGAAGAGTCGGTTCTCTTCCCACCCGTTGCGTCTACAATATAAAAACTTTTTGTTAGATAAATATTTAAATGAATAAAAAATCTAAATAATTTAAAATTTACCAATTCTTTTTTTCTTTTCGCGAATGATTTTGATCCCGAAGTATGGCGATGGGGACCATCTCCGGGAACCTTCTCACCGTAGCGATTTTGTTTGGCCTTCTCGCTCTTGGCCTTGAATGACGTGGACTCCCAATGCCCAATCAATTTGTTGAAGACCGTTTCGGTTGCCCATTTCGGTCTGCTGTTGTTGGCGTAGTAGTTCCGCTTTGCACCATTCATCATGATGTGCATCTGAATCTGCATGTCGCGCACCCATGCAATGAAGATGCGCGTTGTATGAATTCGGCGCCACCTGTATGAACGCTGCAAACAAAGTTATATTATTAGTAGTTTTCAAATATATATATGTAATTATAAAATTCAAATATAATTACAAAAACTTACCACAAAAGTGCACCACCATCGCTGGCGCACAACTTCTGGCGTAACTTGCCAAGAGTAAAACAGATCGTCTTGCATCGATCCCCAAATCATGTTGTTATTTGTGTGTCTTAAGACATCACTCTCATCAAACCTGCATAACAAAATATAAAGTTAGTAATATTTACGCAATTTAAATGAAATTCATAACAATTACATTAAAATTACCATAACGTTCCAGGAGAACGTTCGGGATCGATGATCGGAAGGGTTGGACGACCATCGAAATCATCGATCAAGGCATCGATGTCAACCATATCGTCCTCGTCAACAAATATCGGCGGTGCCGATACTGGTGACGGAGGACGATATGGTGGTGGTGGCGGTGGGGGAGGCGCTCCCGCGGAACCGGCCAACATTCCTCCATTCCCGTAAAACGTCTAAGCCTCATTTTTGTAAGTTTTGGTAGTGTTTGAGATTTCTGGATTTGTTTGGCGTTGAAATAAGAAAAAATCCGTCGCAACATATATATATCGGAATTTCCAACGGTCATCCATTAGTATTTGTAAGGGATGACCCTTGGAAACATACGTCATTGCAACAGAGTGATTAAATTGACGTGACGTTTCAGATTCCCAACGGGCATCCGTTACAAATTCTAATGGATGCCCGTTAGAAAGTGGCATTCCCAATGCGATTACGGCTAAATGGCGGCTCGTCTGCCTTTCCAACGGACGTCAATACAATTTGTAACGGATGCCCGTTGGGAATCTGAAAAACGGTTAAGAAAAGCTGCAAATTCGGCAGTAATCATTACTTTTTCCAACGGACATCCGTTGGAATGCTAACGGATGCCCGTTGGAAAGGGACACGTGGCGTCAAGACGTGGC
>CM071864.1:46501249-46579678 GCA_036759665.1 Gynandropsis gynandra | reverse complement strand
CGTTGGGATAGTTGAAAATTCATAAATTTTTTCTAAGTGTCGGGTGCGAATTCGTGGTTCAACAACCGTTAATATTTTCAACGGGCAACCGTCAACATTGGTATTAGATTATTTTAATTTTTTATACATCAAACATCATTTATATAACATGTTCGATTGTATTAACATTTCGAATATTCGATTACACATCATACATCAGACGTGAAACATCGTTCATTGACAGTATACGTCATTTACATTTACACATCATCTACATGTATTACATATAGTAAACATTATTATATTTACATTTCTTCTTCAGTAGATTCATCGATGGGCGAGTCGTCTTTCGCTTGTTCATTGAATTCATCGCCGTTTTCATCTTCAGCATCTTCTGGTTCAGCGTCTTCATAATCGCGTATGAGTTCTCCGTCTATGTCATTCCTCGCAAGAATCTCCTCGCGATCTGTATCAATTAAACGAATCGGCTGCGGATGATCGGGTTGCAACGGATCTTCTTTATCATCAGAGCTTATGATCCCTCGTGGCTTGATCTTTACTACGAACCACCACTCTAAGCAATGATTCCTTCGTTCCACAACTGTCATAATTCATGAATTAAGGGTTGCAAAGATACATCGAAACTTTTCTTCGGATGTTCTGGTCCTGGAATAAGCAACGTCAGAAACATTACCTCTCTTTTCAAACACATCTCGGGGAGGTAAATTATACGGAGACAAAATCACAGGTCAAAGAGATATTGACTTCCAGATTGTCCATAGGGACTAAAAACCGTCCATGCATAGGCAAAGATAAACATTTCTCGTTTCACGCGCAAACTCGGGAAATATTTCATTGAAATCTTTCCAAGCCTAACCATCCGATGGATGTTGCATTACACCTTCGGTCGTGGAGTGTTCTGCGTGCCATCTCATTGCTACAGCGGTTTTTTTTATTCATATAACCTTCTCAATCTGTTTGCTACAGGCATATAAAACATTTTCTAGTATGGTACATATTTCCGTGAAGATGGTTTTTAAGGCCGAAATCTGCTTGCACCGCAAAACTTGCATTCCAACAAGTCTTTATCATTTCCCCAAAACAACATGCAACTGTTTCTACAAACATCAATTTTCTCATGTGGCATTCCTAAGTCTTTTAACACATTCTTTGTTTCGTAGTATGTCTCGGGAGCTTGGTTATTTTCCGGTAAATATTTCCGCATTGTTTTATAAAATGAATCCATGCAATTTTCAGCCACACTGTAATCTATTTTAATACTCATCAATCTTGAAGATAAAGATAAACGAGACTGACCTTCACGACAACCTTCATATATAGGTTGTTTCACCGAATCCAATAGGTTGAAGAATCGACGTGCATCGATGTTCGGCATCTCTTCATGCGTTTGTTCATTAACAACTCCAGGAAAAGCATCTGACACCATTTCCACATATGGAATTGTTGTTGATGCTTCATAAATAACTTCTTCATTTCATTCTACTTGTACATCTTGCACACTATCTCTAACACCGCTATCTTCGCCGTGAAAAAACCAAATTTCGTAATTTTCAACGAAGCCCACCTTATACAGATGTTTGCAAACAATCTCTTGAATTCGATACTTCATTTTTTTGTATCTTTTGCATGGACATAACATTGTCCCACATTCTTGACACAAAGGCTGCATCGATGCAAAACTCATGAATTGCTCTAATCCGTGTAAGAATTCTTGCGTAATCTCTTCGGTTATAGGATATTTTCTTCTATACATCCACTCCCTTGATCTATAAATATTTCGATTTGAAGACGAAGACATTTTTTCGAAAATGTTTTTGTTATTGATGGTTTGATGCACTCTTTGGTAAGATCTAAATAGTTTATGTCCCAACGGATGTCCGTTGGAATTTGCAACAGATTCCCGTTGCAGGTTCACGTGAATTTATTTAAGCCGGTGGCCTCGAAATTCATAAAATCAACGGTTATCCGTTGCGATTTCTAACGGGCATCCGTTATAAATTGCAACGGACGACCTTGCCAACATTTTTAACGGACGTTCCAACGACAGCTGCCAACGGATGATTTTCGTTGCAATCTGTTAAAATTTGCGACGGACTTCCAACGGACGTTCTAACGGAGGATATCCGTTACAAATCCGTTACAATTTGCAACGGATTTCTACCCGTTGCAATTTCACCACATCCGTTGAAATCCGTTGGTAATTGTTTCCAACGGACGGATCCGTTGCCCCGTCCGTTGGAAACTCCGTGTTTTTTTGTAGTGGGGACGGATTGATGGTAGTCCTTAATTTGTCCAGAAATAGGGACTTAAAGAGTTTTTTATTCCTTTATAAATTACGGATGGATTAAAACTCGTCCGGAATTTAGAGACAAACCGAAATTTTTTGTCCGGAATTTAAATGCGGATCAAAATCCGTCCAAAAATTATAAAGGGTAGCTATTAAAATATGAAGATTTACATAAATTTAGGATAATTAATTAAGAATAAATTAGTATATATAACTCATGTAAATTCAATCCTTAAACAATGAATAATAACAAAATTTCCTTTATGGTATCAGATAGGGGTAGGCGTTTCGGATTACCTAGACCGACCCGAACCGACCCAACCCGAAAAACCCAACCTGTGAGATAAACGAGTTTTGTAGAAAAACCATATGGGCTCAGAATCTGAAACCTAAACGGGTTCGGGTCGGTCCGGGTTGGATTCGGGAGAACCCGAGGAACCAAAAAAAAACCTTAACCCTCCCCTAACCTAACATGTCCGTCGATTCCCTCTCTCACACTCTCTCGCTCTCATTCTCAAATCGCCGCCTTCCGTCCGTCGGCTCGCCCCTCATCCTTCGTCTGTCGCTCGCCCCTCATCCTCCCATTCGTCGCTCCTCCTCCTTCGTCAGTCGCCTCTCCTCTTTCCGTTCGTCGTAAGTACGTAAGTGGACCCCACTTTCTCCTACCTCCACCGTCACTGCAGCAAAAAAGACCGACGAGCCGCCGAAACAGAGGTTCAGATACGCTCCTGTAAGTTCAGTGTATACTGAAGTCTCTGGATTTTAGGAAAGCATTAAGGTTTTAGGCGAAGGATCGATCAAAAACTTTTCCAGGATTTTGATTTTTACAGATCGCGATGTTTAAATAGAGAGAGACGGTGGTGTCGAAGAAACAAGAACCGAGGCTCAAGCAGAAGAGACTGAAGAATTCGAGACAAAAATACCGTCGCTGAAGAACATTAAGTTGAACATGAACTTGATGATGATGGCCACGGACCAAACTGAGGTATGACTATTTAGATATTCCTCGAATGTAATGGAATCAACCCTAAAACTGGGGGGTCATTCAAAGTTTTGCCTTTTCCTGTTGTTCATGTGTTCTGCAGGAACCAGAGACTGGTCATTTGGATCTGGGAGTGTGTCTAAAGGATCTAAATGATGAAGATGGTAACGTTGATTGAAGTAAAACGGAGGTTTCTCAGTTCTGAGCAACAATAAAAATCTCTCTTTATAGTGCTAATGTCAACAATATAATAGATAGGCTTTAATGGACTTGATTGATCCTCATGTGTCTGCATGTGTAAGATGTACGATGTTAAGACAGATTCCATGTCATGTAAGGTTAGTTTTTACTTCATACCTGCGGAAGAGACAGAGAAATCAGAACCCTAACCCTAATCCTAACCAGAAGAGAAAACAAAGGGATTCAAGCAAAGATGAATATGAAAATAGTAGCAAACACAGAACAAGGGTTTCCCTGAAGTCGCCATGATCGAGCAATTTATGGAATGTTCATGAAATGAATACTCGGGAAGATAGATGTTTTGGGTTGCTCAAAACTAAGTTTGACAGAAAAGAGGGATCTGTAACAAAACAAAAATTAAAATCAAATAATCTTGTTTGACTTTCAAGCTTCAGATCATTTCTCACTTTCTTGACCCTCCACGGCCTGAGTAACACCAACTTCTGCTGGCCTTATAACTCGATCATACAGCATATATCCAGACTGCACTCATTGAAGAAAACCAGTTAACAAATGGATCATAAAATCATGTCAATGGGGACCAAAACTTGTAAATCGTGTATGTGTTCGGGGTTTACCTTTAGGACATGTGGAACTGTGCCTTCTGGTTTAGAGGCATCTGGAACTTGGAACACGGCGTTATGTTTGTTTGGATCAAATGGCTCGTCTATAGGATCATACTTCTCCAGCCCAAATTTCCTGAATACCTTCAAGGATAGAAACTGGTAAGAGGAAAATTTCCACAAGAAAGATGAAAAAAGCGTAACCCAAGAGGGAAATATTTGCATCATTTGCACATAGTTTTACCTCGGCAAGTTGTTTCTCAGTCATCTCCACCCCTTCTAGTAGGGTCTTCAACAGCGGAGCAGCCCCAAATGAATCTTTTGACGTGTCAACCTTTGAGAAACTCTCTTGACGACTGAAGAAGCTCTTCCAAGATTATCCGCCACATCAAAAGGCTTTTCGCGAAATACTACAGTATAATTGTAGAGCAAAAAGTAATCAGTATATGTGATGTTAAGTAAACAAGTAATTCAAGAATGAGGACATAAGATTAGCTTACCTGTATAGCATACTTTTTGGAGTTTTCAGCTTCCTGTCTTGTCCTATCCATGACATTTTCCATTTTCCAAATACAATTCGGATTTTTTTGGATTCAATATTTCAAAACTCGAACAACCTGAACCCAACTCGAACCCGTCCCGAAAACCAAATGGGGTTTTTTTTTCAATTTTTTAAAACCCGAGGAACTCGAACCCAACCCGAACCCGAGGAACCTATCCCAAAACCCGAAACGCCCACCCTTAGCACTGATTTTCTTCTCCTTTTTCTCTTGATTTTCTTGATTTTCTAGATCTTTTTTTGGATCTTCACCCATTGCATCTTCCCCCGGTTCCAGTATACAACCCTTTATATTGGAAATCCACCACATGTGAAAAAAAAATCAATCCACAACCAGCACCGCCATTGTTCCCCGAAGTTGCAGAAATTTTCGGAGTTACAAGCCTCCGCTAGTGAAGAAATTTTCGGAGTTGCAGAAATTTTCGGGATTGCAGAAATTTATTCCCCGGAGTTACAAACCTCCGCCAGTGAAGAAGCTGTGTCCTCCGAAGCCACCGAAGAAAGAACTTCTGTCGCCGGTTTCGGTGTACAAACATAATCCAGTGAAGAAGCCATCGCTGAAGAACCTTGAAAAATCTTGAAATCTATTCCCTGGTTTCTTGAGATTCCACCGCTGATTTCATTGTCGCTGTCGATTCTTGGCCGCCGTCGATTTTTGCTTCTCTCATCATCATGTCTCAATCCTCACAAACTACTCAATCCTCCAATGCGGAACACAACCTTGTGTTTAATCCTCATGAACAACAGCGTGTTCTACTCACTGTCAGCATGACTAACGTCACCAAGCTCACTCTATCTAATAATCTCACCTGGAGTGTTCAAGTCTTCACTTTACTCGAAGGTCACCGTCTGGAGTACTTCATTCAAGATGATTCACGGGTCCCTGCATCTAAAATCTTCGTCGACGGGATCTCGAATCCCAACCCTGCATTTGCACCCTTCAAACAGCAAGAGAAGCTCTTGTTCTCTGCCCTCTTCGGAGCTCTCTCGACCCCAGTGCAACCTATGGTTGCCTGTGTATCCTCTTTTCATGAGGCATGGAAGCTTCTTGACAACACATATAGAAAAGCATCTCGAGGCTATGTTCGTAAGATAAAAGAACAACTCAAGTGCTCCACAAAAGGCATAAAACTGTTGACGAGTACACTTGGCTCATCAAATATAAAGGTGATGAACTTTCTCTTCTCGAAAAACCTTTGGATCCCGAGGACATGCTTGAATTCATTCTGGATGGCCTTCCTGAAGAACTCAAACCAGTTGTTAATACTGTTAATGTCGGAGATTCTCTAATTTCTATTAATGAACTCCATGAGTGCTTATTGAATCATGAAGGAAAACTTGTTGCCTCGGCACCTCTGATCTCACCGTTGCTGGTTACTGCTCTAAATGTCAGCACTCGTCCTTCCTCCTCTCAGGGTCACAGCAACAACTAGAATCGCAACCCCATTCACCCATCGAATCAGTCGTGTGGCTATCAAGACAAGTGTCAAGCGTGTGGAGCATTTGGTCATAGCGCCAAACGCTGCCCGAAGTTCTAGCTTATCTCTACAGCAAATTTCAGTCATCCACCACCAACACATCCGCACAATTCTACACCTCGTCTATGATAGCCTCGTACTCATAACAGTTTTGTATCCCCCTACGATACAAACTCATGTCTTCTCGACAGCGGGATAACACATCATATCAGCCAGATCTTCACAACCTTGGTCTTCACAATCCCTACACTGGTGGTGACACAGTTATTGTTCGGGATGACACTGGTCTTGCTATAACACATACGTGTTCTTTCTCAGTCTCTCTACCCTCTCGAATCTTCTCTTTCCAAAACGTGTTATGTGTTCTTGAGATGCGGAAAAATCTTGTCTCCATTCAGTAATTGTGCAACACTAATGATGTAACGATTGAATTTTTTGTGAATGAGTTTCAGGTGAAGGATCGGTGCATGGAGCAATAATTCTGAAAGGGCGCGCTAAAGACAGAGTTTATGAGTGGCTCATTCTTTCGTCCCTACCCCTACATTAAGTCTTTCTGTTTCTAAAAACCACTCTGTTCGAGTGGCATTCACGTCTAGGACACCCTACTCTACCAGTTTCACGTCAAATAATCTCTAAGTTTTCATTGTCGTTATCGTTTTCCTCTTCTAATTTGCTCTGTAATTCATGTTCGAGCAATAAAAGTCCTAAACTTCCTTTTTCCTATCTTCTCTTACTTCAACTCGACCTCCTGAGATAATCTTTACCGATGTTTGGACCTCACATGTGATCTCAATAGACGGTTTCAAATATTATGCTCTATTTGTTGATCATTTTACAAGATACTCTTGGATTTTTCCGCTCAAACAAAAATCACATGTTTACTCTACCTTCATCCACTTCAAAGAACTCGTTGAAACTCGTTTCCAAACCAAAATCACAACTCTCTATAGTGACAATGGAGGTGAATACATTGCACTTGCATATTCTCTTACGTCTCATGGGATATCACATTTCACCACACCTCCACACACTCCTGAGCAAAATGGTATTTTTGAACGATGTCATCGACATATTGTCGAAATTGGTCTTTCTCTTCTCATGCACGAGTCTTTACCCATTCATTTCTGATCTTATACCTTCACCGCAGCCATCTATCTCATTAACCGGTTGCCAACTCCCATCCTCTCAAACTCATCACCTTATGAATGTCTTCTCGGGTCCCCGCTGAACTATAGTAAACTTCGTGTCTTTGGGTGTCTCTTTTATCTGTGGCTTCGACCATACTCTACTCATAAACTTTAATCATGCTCTACTCCATGTGTCTTCCTTGGCTATTCACCCACACAAAGTGTCTATCTATGTTTCGATTCCGTCACGTCTCACATATTTGTTTCTCGTCACGTTCAGTTTTATGATTCTGTTTTGCTATATTCTAATCTTCACTGTCACTTTCTGAGTCTGTCTTCCTCATCTTCACAATCATCTAATCCAAGCAATTCTTCATGTACCTCATGTCAACCGGTTGTCTCCATTTTACCATCTGTGTCTGAGGTCCCCATTACTCCATACGCCTCCGAGCAATGATCCCTCACCATCAGACTCCTCGCAACCTCAGCCAGACATAACTTTGGACATGATGTCCTCATAACACTCTGATGATGCTCCTCAGCCACAACCTGTTCAGAATATTCATCCCATGATCACACGTGGAAAGAACAATATTGCTAAACTAAACAAGAAATTGTCCTATAATATTTCCAGTTCTTTGTAAGACATTGAACCTACTACTCACACCATAGCTCTCAAGAATCCTCTCTGGTGACGAGCTATGAGTGATGAATTTGATGCGTTGGTTCGAAATCAGACTTCGGATCTCGTACCTCCGGGTGAAGCTCAAAATTTGGTTTAAGGCACGCTTGTTTGCTAAGAGCTTTCATCAACGCCCTGGAGTCGAATTCTATGAAACGTTCAATCCGATCGTTAAAACAACCACAATCAGACTCGTGCTGAGTATTGTTGTTTCTCGTGGTTGGTCTCTACGACAATTGGATATCAACAATGCCTTTCTTCAAGGTAAACTTTCTGAGGAAATGTATATGTCGCAATCCCCGAGCTTTGTTGATCGTGACCAGCCTACTCATGTTTGTAAACTAAAGAAAGCCATTTATGGACTTAAACAAGCTCCATGCACATGATATTTTCAGCTTTGACAGTATTTGGTATCTTAGAACTTTGTGAACTCCCTTGCTAAGGAATCTCTCTTCATTCAACATGGTGGCACTGATAGCTTATTTGTGCTTATCTATGTTGACGATCTCATTATTACCGGTAACAACTCAACATCGGTTAATACCTTTATTCAATCTTTTTCCGTTAGGTTTTCTCTCAAAGATTTGGGTGATTTACACTACTTTCGTGGTATGGAAGTCACTCGCACAGCCGATGGTCTTATTCTTTCTCAACACAAATATGTTACTGATACTCTTCAACGAGTTGACATGCTTGGGTCCAAATCTGTTTCGACACCGATGGCCTCAACAGCTCGACTCACACTTGACTCAGATGATCCACTACCTGATCCCATCGAGTACATAATGATTGTTAGGAGTCCGCAATATCTGTCTCTGACTAGATCCAATCTCAGTTTTGGTGTGAATCGTCTCTCTCAATTTATGCATGTTCCCACTTCTGATCACTAGTTAAGTAGTCAAACGAGTCTTGCGTTATCTTGCAGGAACCCGCCATCAAGGTCTCTTCTTCTCTGCTGCAAACTCCCTTTCCTTGCACGCATTCAGTGATGCTGATTAGGGAGGTGAGAAGAATGAATTTGCATCAACAGGTACCTACATTGTGTATCTCGGTAAACACCCCATCTCGTGGTCATCTAAGAAACAAAAAGGTCTTCATGCATGTTTGTCGATGGAAGCAGAATATCGTCATGTTGCTGCGACATCGGCTAAATTACGTTGGATAGTTAATCTTCTGACTGAACTACGGGTAGAGCTATCGAATGTCCCCACCGTGTATTGCGACAACATTGAAGCGACTTACTTATGTGCAAATCCGGTGTTCTACTCACGCATGAAGCATATCGCCTTAGCCTATCATTTTTGTGCGTACACAAGTACAAATTGGTCTCTTACGTGTCTCACACATCTCCTCGACAGATCAACTCGTCGATCTTCTTACCAAACCATTACCTCGAGCTACATTTCATTCTCTTTGTAACAAAATTGAATTCATCTATGCTGATCCATCTTGAGGGGGCATATAAAGGGTAATTATTAAAATATGGAGTACATAAATTTAGGATAATTAAATAAGAATAAATTATTATATATAATTCATGTAAATTCAATCCTTAAACAATTAATCATAACAGAAATTCCTTTAGAAATTTCGTCCATAAATTAAAATTTTTAACGATGATTAAAAATTCAGCTTAAATTTTTTTAAAACTTCAAAAAATTTATAATTTGTTTTATTGATAACTTTTTTGGAATTTGCATAAATTGATACGACTTTCTCGTGATCTAAAAATATATCCAACAAAGAAAATAATGATACAATATTCTTATTACCTACAAATATATCTATGTATAAAATAAGAAGACTAAATTTATTAATTTTCTAATCTAATTAATATCAGCATAATTTTGTTTCAAACATCTCACTTTTTTTGTTAAATATAAACCTCTTACACAACGCCATTTGGAAATTATGTAATGAGCTAAGAAACACGCCTCGTTAAATCACATGCATGATAGCATCAACCTATTATAATTGTTATTATTATCATACAGAAATATATAAAATAAAAGATAACTTAAAACATTAATCTTTCACGTGATGAACTAATTGTTGAATACTATTTAGCTAACTATTTAAGATACCCGGACTAAAACAACTTAATAAAACCTCGAATTTGTATATTTCTTCTAAAATATAAAAATGTGACTGTTTAATAATAACAAATCTTACCAAGTTAAATCAAAAGATTTGCATGTACTTAGGCAATGTACTTTATTAACGACAAATTGTTTTTTTTTTAAAACCAATCATGTTCTAAATGCAGCAAAATAAATAAATAAATAAATAATAAAATAAATCACGTGGAAGCAACAGCTAAACACAAATGTCACACATGCCGCTAATAAACAAAGGCATTTAAAGCCCAGAAATCTAGATATCAACATGTGAAGCAATTCGAAATTATTAAACAAATAACTTTTTTATTAATTGCTTCTTATTTTATGTACTTATCTGGGACTATATAACTAAAAATCTCTAATTTTTTTATCATAGATTTTAGAGTTATCAGACTATATACAAATTTAAAATTGATAAAATAAAAACTCTTACAATTTGTTTGAACGTTAATTGTTACATATATCTGACGTGTTAATAAATTTAATTGATATTTAAGGGTTTATAATTTTATTTGGTAATATTTTAACTTTATATATAAATACATGGTTTTGATAATTAAAAGAAATAAAAAGTGTTATAGGATCAGAAAGATTTTGTAATAATGATATGTAAAAAATTAGGGGAAAGAGAAAGAGAAAGGTGGATGCAGGGAATGTGCAGAACATGCTATACATTTCATGCTGCTTCTCTGTCTCTCCCTTACCCTTTCCTTTCCATGTGCCATTCCACATGTCTCTCTCTCTCTTTCTCTCTCTCTCCTTGAGATCCTAACCGACATTCGGTCCGGTTTACCGTCGGTTCCGTATTTTAAAATTCGGTTTAGACTAATTGGTATAACAATTTAGTATTGAACCATCAAATCTGCGCCATGATTAATCCTTATCTAATTAGACCATCTTTGTAGATAATTTCACATCTTGGATCTATCGAGATAATCATATGATAATACCATTATCTATTTACCAAAACTGTATTCGAATTTTTCATTCATTATACATTATATATACATATGTACATGTATACAAATTTTACTATACGAATACAATTCTAAAAGATAATTAATAACATTTTATAGAAGTGACATATTATATCATATGATTATATATCTTAAATTAATCTCAGAAGAATGATATATAATTATAGCTTTTAGAGTGTACCTATAATTATTTTTCCACATATATTATAACGTATAAACTATATTTTATTATAAAAAATATTTAAACTTTATTAATTTTGTTAAATTTTTTTTTTGGTATCATAAGCCCATGTCACTTTCACATGCGCCCCTCTACGGAGGCCACACACACCGTTCATTACACCTATACGTACGGTATTTCTTTTTTACTTATATTACCAATTTGCCCTTCATTTATCTCGATAACGTCTCAAGCGAATATGGAAGCTCGCACTCCGTTACCATTGTACCTGACCCGTGAATAAATTTCACGATTTTAATTTTTTATTTTGTAGAACTCCGTATAATTTTAAAATGAAAAATGAAAAAGATATATTTTGTATCTATTCACTAATTTAATTAGTATCTCTTGAGTTTATTGTATTTATTGATCAAATATATGAAATTGGTCAAAAAACAACATTTTTTCAAAAAACATATTAAAAAAATCTGATAATAAACTTTAAAATTATTCTAAAGTAACAAAAATACATGAAATATTCATCCAGTGAAATCCATACTCGAATACTTATTTAATATACATAAAGATATTAAATCATTCAATATTCAGTATGTATTTTATTGTAGTTTTAAAACTGGAAAGATATAAAGAGGGGTAAAATTGTAAAACAAAAGGGCTTGCGAAGGTTCACATGTGATGTTTACAGAAGGGTTCAGTTCAGGGCTGCTTGCTTTTTACTGGCGAATGCGCACTCCTTTCCCACTCTTGAAATCCAAAGGGGACTCTTCCTAATTGGGTCTATCGTTTCCACTTATTTACGGTTTCACCCCTACTGTATCAGTGTCTTGATAAACTAAACGATGAATTAGGGTTTGGCAAATAATATATATTTGTGAATATACGACTATTTATATTTGTATTCGGCGAATATCTAAATTTATTATTTGTATTTGTATTTGTAAATTCGAATATTTGTAAATACAAATATTTATTGAATATACGAATATCTGTCGGATATATGGATATCCATATCTGAATCTAAATGTTTTTAACTTATAAAAAAATATATATACAAAATTTAATAAAAAACCAATAACCATCAATATAATCTAAAACTAAAATTTAAATCGCACAAAGATTCAAAGATACATAATATAAACAAAACAAAACACAAAATCTTTGCATTCATCTTCAGATCAATTATTTAAATTTAGTTTCGTCAATAATTCTAGGAATATCGTCAATTCACCTAAACAATGAAACAAATTGTTAGATTATACAATAAAATAAAATTCACAAAAAAGTTATATATTTAGTGATTTCAATTTTTTATATATTGTAATGTCTCTATAACATTATCCAACTCATTTGGATTAGAACCAATCTTGAATGTAAATTAAATCTTCAACAATATTAGTTATTTTAAAATATTTGATATTTTAGTCCCCAATTATAAATATATTGCATATTTGTCTATATATTTATGTAATAAGTGTTTAAATAAGATTAATAATGTATTTTATTCCCAACTTGATCATTAAAATCAATTTTGTTATATATGTATCTATATATTAACTAAATTTTTTTATTTAGCACTTATGGATACGAATAATTTGGATAATTGAGTTTACTATTTATATTTGTATATATATTTGTCAAATATTTGATTTCTAATATTTGTATTTGTGTCAGCAGATATTTGAATTTTCGGTTCGAACACGAATCGGATACGAATACTTCGAATATTTTGCCCAACCCTACGATGTATATATACATAATAAAAAATAATGTATATATTAATTATTATTATTATTATCATTATTATTATTATACAAAATGATAAAAATATTAATAAAAATATGAAAATGCGATACAAATTTTTATTCAAATTTAGATTTACATAGATAAATACATCTAAATAATATATATTTATATAAATATTAATAAAATTTATAATTTTTAACTATCATAACTTTTATATTAATCAAAATAATTTATAATATTCATTGATATTCATATAAAAAGTTATAAAAAATGTAAAAAAATACAATATATGCCTTTATTTAATTTTAATATGAACAAACATCATACATTAATGAAACAATATATTCCATATCAATAATAGTTAAAAACATTTAGATTATCTAAAATGACATTCATATCATCTAAACAAATGAGAAAATCATTCAAAGGAATACATGAATCATATAACTATTGTTTAACATGTAAAAAATTTAAATAAAATTATAACATTTTATGAAAATTTTGATTATTTCATTTGGACGAATGTTTAAATCATCTAGATATCTAAAATATCTAATAACCATCTAACAAATAAAGAATATCTAAAAAATAGGATGTATAATGATTATCAAATTTGATATTAAAAATAATTTGTTAAAATCCATAAAAATATAGTTGTAGAATACTATAAGAAAATTAATCCAAAAGAATTTTCCATTTTTTTAAATTTGATTTTCGGTTAATAAACTCTTGTAATAAAAAGATGCAAATATACAAGAGAATCATATATATAATAAGGAGGTTTGTTTCTCTTCTTTCATGAAGCCACATCACCAAGAGATAGAAAAACCTTTAATTATATCTAATTTAAATGTAATCTTAATAGTAATAAACTAGAAGGTGGTAATATATTTTATTGTTATTGTTTATTATTTTTATTATTTTAATATAAAATTTGTTTACAATTTTTTAAAAAATGAATCATAATTTCTTTTTGAATCATATATATAATAAGGAGGTTTGTTTCTCTTCTTTCATGAAGCCACATCACCAAAAGAGAGAAAAACCTCTAATTATATCTAATTTAAATATACTTTTAACATTAATAAACTAGAAGGTGGTAATATATTTTATTGTTATGTTTATTATTTTATTATTTAATATAAAATTTTTTTACAATTTTTTAAAAAATAAATCATAATTTCTTTTTGAATTAAACAAATTCAATTTTTTAAAAAATATTTAAAAAAATAAATAAAATTTAGAAACAATTGGAAATATTAAAAATAATTAAGTTGTAAGGTCTTCGCTTAAATTAAATTCTTCTTTATAATAAAAAATAAAACAAAACCTGAACAAAATCTGTGGATATAGAACCATATCAAGAATCAAAGTCAAATAAATATTCAAAAAACTAATATTTATAATATGATTAGATTTGATTTATAATTTATGAAATCATATATATAATAAGGAGGTTTTTTTTCTCCTATGGTGAAACCACATCACCAAAAGAGAGAAATGTTTTTAAAATCTAATTTAAATAAAATGTTAATAGTAATAAAATAGAAATTAGTCATATATTTTATTATTATTGTTATTATTTTTATTATTATAATTATAAAAAAATTGTTTACAAATTTTTGAAACATAAATTATAATTTCTTTTTGAATTAATGAAATTAAAATTTCTAAAAATTTTACAAAATTAAATAAAATTTGAAAAAAAATCATATATATAATAAGAGATTTTTTTCTCTCTTCTCATGAAACCACATCATTAAGAGAGAGAAAAACTTCTATCTCTATCTAATTTAAATATAATCTTAGAATATATTTTATTATTGTTGTTATTCTTTTTATTATTTTAAATATAAAAATTTGTTTACAAATTTGTAAAAAATAAATTATAATTTCTTTCTGAATTAATCAAATAAAAAATTTAAAAATATTAAAAAATTAAATAAAATTTGAAAACAATTGGAAATATTAAAAATAATAAGTTGTAAGGTCTTCGCTTGAGTTAATTTCTTCTTTGTAATAAAAAATAAAAACAAAATTTGAATAAAATCGTTTTTATTTATATATCAATCTGTATGTAGATATAGAACTATATCAAGAATCAAAATCAAATAAACACTCAAAAACTAATATTCATAATATGATTAGAGTTGATTTATAATTTATGAAATTATATATATAATAAGGAGGTTTTTTCTCTCCTATGGTGAAACCACATCACCAAGAGAGAGAAAAATCTCTATTTAAATATAATTTATATATAATCTTAAAAGTAATAAAATAGAAAGTAGTCATAATTTTTATTGTTACTGTTATTATTTTTATTATTGTAATTATAAAAAATTGTTTATAAATTTTTGAAACATAAATTATAATTTCTTTCTGAATTAATCAAATTAAAATTCTAAAAATATTAAAAAATTAAATAATATTTGAAAAAATGAAAATATTAAAATAATTAAGTTGTAAGGTCTTTTGTTTGAGGTAATTTATTCGTTATAATAAACAAAAGTAAAAACAAAACTTGAATTCGTAATATATTTATATCAATATGTATGTGGATATAGAATCATATCAAGAATAAAAAAAATTAAATATTAATATTTAACGAGTCATCCAATACATTACACAAAATATAAATATAGGTTATAACATATTTTACACAATATATAAATACATATAGAACTGTATTAAAGTAAACATATATTCGGTTTTTATCTTTGCATTTTAAATTTCTACTTGTAAAAAAATTATATACACCAATCTAAAAAACCTAAAAGTTTTCAAAGACCTAGAATCTGATTTGTTATGTTGATTTTTTTCTTACAATGGATAGCTAAACATGGAGGACAAATAACTTAAGAAAACACAGTTTAATTTCATAAAAGAGCGCAACACGCGGTATCATCTAGATTTTGATAAACAATATTAACAAAAATAACACTTATATTAATTAATATATGTTTTTTGTTTCATATCGTTGTTATCCTTTGTAAATGGATTAATCATGTTTGTTAACACTTCGACCGTCATGCTCCACAAATATCTATACCAATCAAAATATAAAGACAATCAATAATTATTTTTAAATCATGTTATAAATTCAGTTTAGTCCCAAAAAGTTATATAGATACGTATAAGAAAATAAAAAATTTCATTTCAAATTATGTAATCACTATCTCCAATAGATTACGTTTTAAATTTCAATGATATTATTAACAGATATCATTATTAATTTACATTACATTACATTTTATAAATCTATTATTTAAACGTTTACAGCGAAAATTAGATTTCGTATGTTTGTATTGATCAATATATATATCAAATGTCAACCCTTCCTATTTGATAGAAAAAGATCCCATGATCCTAAACATAACAATTCAATTATATATAACATTTAAAAAATATACAATATAATTATCACAAAATTTTATAACCCGCCAGATACATAAAAACTATTTGTCAGGTAAATTTGAGAAGAGAAAGGTGTAGGACAACTATTAATATAGGTTTCCATAGCTGCCCCTGGAAGATATTTGGCAACCAATGGTGACATATACGGATCACACCAAGATATATATATCCAACTCCAATGCCTAATTTCCAACCAAAAGGGCAAAAGAGAGACCACCTACGGATCACTAAACGACAAACCAGAAAAGCCATCAGTGGCATTCTCGTAATAAAACCACAACTCCGATGCCTATTCCGTATTACCAACAGTACATATACCATTAAACCCCGTTATCTTTCTCTCCCATTCCATCTCTCTTTCTATCTCTCTATCGATGAGAACCTTAAAGACTCAGAAACCAAAACCCTTGCTAAAAGGAAGAAGAAGACGAAGCAACAAAGTTAGAAGAGCACATGTATCACGTGCCAGCACGTGCGCAGGCGGAGGAGAGAGACTGTCGGAGAAGCTCCGGGCCCTAAAGAGCCTTCTTCCCCCGCCGGAGGACAGCCGGAAAGACACCGTAGAATACGGAGGAGCGACGGATGATCTGTTTCGAGAGGCGGCGGAGTATATAATCAGGTTGAGGACCCAAGTCTTGGTATTGCAGAAGTTGGTCAAGATCTATGGGTCCTGTGAATCTGATGCGCACAAGGAGAATGTGGTTTTATAATGTTTATATATATATATATTTATTTTTATGATGCTATTTTTCATATCATGTATTTTAGGTAAGCAGACTGTAATATGTTCATATTCAACTTGAACACAATTCCTCGTTAATTTAGAAAAAAAATAAATCAAAGATCATGATCCATTTTGATATAAATTTTGGTTATCTTTTCGTTGCTCTTATGATAAATTAAATAATGAAAATTGTAACATATAAAATTTATTCGTTACAAAATAAGCCAATTTAGTGTAAAGTTAAAGTTAACTTAACGAGCATTTTATCTTATGTTGAAAGAAGTGTTATGACAAATCCAATAATAGAAATGACATTGAAAACATATTAGCCAGTTAGTCTAACCATTATAGAAACTTAAATTAAAAATTACAGATAGAAATGACTAATAATTAATTAATTAATTTAGTTGTTGTGAAAAAATTACTAACACTCTTTTTTATCAATGTAAATTGATAATTTTTGTGGAATAAATTTAAAAAAAAAGGAAAAGGGAAGAGAAGAAAACAAAATAAGTAAAAACTCAAAGAGGAAATGGGGACATAAAAAAGCAACAAGAAAGAGATCATATCTAAGTGAAATGGCAGGGGGAGCGAGTGTCATGTCTTTTGTTCCGTTTAGGGTATCACATATATATATATATAATATATATGGACATGATGATTGTGATTTACTAAGAACTTTGTATTTGTATTTGTACGTAATTTTATATGAACTATGTATTTGTACGTATCTCATTAACACTGGAGCCCAATTTTGTATTTTCCCATATAATGAACAAACATTTACAAATTTATAATGAAATCAAAATTCGATTATAATTATGATTTTGAGACCCTTATATATATTATATTATATGAAGTGAACAATTTATGTCACGTGTTTCGCGTGCGAAATGAACTATCTGAAATGGGCTTTAAGTGGGATGTAATGTAACGAAGAGCTAGGCTCAAATTAGATGAAGCATATTAATTGTGTATATATATATTAAGCCCATTTTGTATGTTCTTTATTGGTTACATGAATAATTGTGTATGTTTATATTAAATTAGAAAGTATTAAAAAAAGTTTCATATTGATAAAATAAATAAATAAATTTTATATATTAATTCACCAATTTATCTAACATCTGGTAACAATAAATGAACTTAAAAATTTATTTTTAATATCAATATGTATTTATTAAAACCTCTAAATATTTATGAATTTTTATTAATAGACAATGAAATTATAATCAAAACTAAATATACAATAATGTTTTACAATATTATTAAATCTCTTATACGCCCCTTCAAACTCAAAGGAATTGTCTAACAATATTTTTAAAACATTTTTATTTAACTTTTCTAAATAATTATTTTAATAAATACATAAATATCAAATTTGAAGTACTTAATTTAAAATAAAAAAAAATCATGTACAAACGGTATAAACATCTATTTATTTCGCCTACCATAAAAATATCTTTCCATTTTTTTAAAGAAAATCAATCAATTCCCCCTCGAAAATACTGTTTTACCCATATTCCCCTTTGGTTTGACCCTCATCCGGTTCCTTCTTCAATTTTTAGTTTTCATCTGATTTCCCCCTCCATTATAAATAGTCTACCTAAAATCCAGTTCTAGGTCTTGGGTTCTAAAAATTTCTTGATGAGGTTTCCCAACGTAATTACAATACAACTTATAAGCATTACATGTTCTAGGGACAAGCTTTATACAAAGTGATCAACTATGCTAAGCGTCCTCTTGATTGCTCCATACTTATCCTTTGAGCAACGATGTTATTTTCTACGAGTTTCCAATCATATTACGCATGCAGCTAATATTTACTCCAAAAAAAATTGGCAACCAGAACAACTTAGTCTAGTTGAGAAACATTTTTCAATATAATGACTAGAGTAACTAATCCTGTTTTGAAATTTAGAGAAACAATAATTAATATAAACATAAAAAAGGGGATTATGGGCTTGACTGGTGGAAACATTGCGCTTGTGTTTGCGTTTGACAATGTTTCTATCAGCGATTGACAATGTTTTGTTTCATTCGTCTTAATGGTGGAAACGCTATGTTTGCGGACGACTGCGACTAGAAGCGAATGATAGAAAACTGCTACGATTGCGTTTTGATTAAAATTACCAATAGACAATTATTAATAAAATAATTTATTTAAATTTTGTTGTTTAGTGTATACTTTTTAATTATAATTTTCAAATATTTGTAATAAATTTTAAAATTAAAAAAATTTATTAAAATATTTAATATACAATACATATACATATATATATATATTTACGATTAATATAAATTATAATTGAAAATTATTTTCGTTTTTTTATTAAAAACGCACTGAAACGCAAACGTAGGAGAGAAGGGTATTTTTGTAATTTTATTAAAAATGCACCGAAACGCAAACGTACGTAACATAATTCTGGATTTTTAGATTATACATTTCGTCGCGTTTGCGGGTGACTGAGACTCCATCAATCAGGACCTATGTAGATGTTTACAGATTGATAGATAAGATACTCATAGATGACAATAATGTACCCCCTTAGGTAGTATTTTAGGCAATTGTAATTCAGTGAAGTATCTCTGATGAACTGATTTCAACATGGTTGGTGATGACGAGCAAGTTGACTTGTATCTAAATATGAAATTTGGAAAAATGGTTAATCACACAGAATCTTTCTAGGTCTTGGGTTTCTGCTATGAAGTCTACAATTGACATCATCTCAACCAATCTGCATCAAAATTAGGAATATCATCACTCTGATATAAAATGTCTGCATGTCAACCACCATAGGTACATAAAAGAAACGTGATCTTCAAATATAATAAGAGATTATTAGTTCTTCAAATATTATAGGAGGAAACTACTTTATTCGTACCTTTGAAAGTCACTTTTATGCTTCTGGATTTTCTCGATGAACGCTTTGCCATTTTGAGCATATTGTCGATCTATATTGCCAGCATTTTTCGAAGTTACAATTTTCTAACATATCTTGGACGAGTGACAAAGGTTAGCATCTTTCAGCATATTGCTTATTGAGTTACAAAATTCAGGTTTATCTTAAAACATGAATAATGAAGCCCAAATAACAAAATATAAGAATTTGAATACTAATCACGAGATGAATCTCATTTTCCCTCTTATCTAAATGTTTTTGTAGATTGTTTAGTCCATAACATACAAGATTGTATGTCTCACTAAGGGCTATTTTTTCACAAAGTAGAATACCCTCTCATAACTTGCGACAACATTTTCTGAGAGAGTAAATGATGGCATTGGAGGGAGTGACTGCTGCAAAGTTATACCGAGAAGATCAACCTCCTTCCAAAGAGAGAAAATGCAATTGCACCAACCTTATCCTCAACCTACATAGAGTAAATTAAAAGTCATGATTTCATCAAAATCCAAAAGCTTCTCGCTTTCCAAACATATTTGTTTTTTATTTGATATGTAGAAGGAAAAAACAAAAACTTCCACAAAATGATATTTTGAGAGGTAGATACCTTCTCCAATAGCTTGTTTTGTGCCAAATGCCCACTTATGTTCTGACAAACTGTAAGAAAGAATGTTCCAATATCAATATTGTGATAAATTGATTAAAGAGTGTGAGAGTATATGTTCAATATTAATATTTATGAAGGTTAAGAAAAAGAACCTAATGCTTTGACTCATATCTGAACCTTGCATAATAATATTACTACATGATGATTGTGAAAACATAGTACTTTTGCGCTTCTTCGGTTTTAAAGCAACCATATTTTGATTTACAACATCCAGGTGATGCAAAACATAACTACCTCGTCCTATTTCAAGATGCCAAGCATTACCACTTCAATTTTCCATGCAATTTCTGACAGAAAATTGGTATGAATGACTAGTAACAACATTACCGAGTCGAGTCTCGTAGATGGAAACTAGCCTAGTAGAAAACTTTGGCAAATATTATAGACATAAGGATTTTCCAGTCTCTTCAGATGTGACTTCTTTGAGATATGAATTTACGTTTGGTTCATTGTTATAAGAATATTATTGCTCCAGATTTCTTTCTGAAGCTTTTTTCCAATATATTATCTGGTTCATCTTCATTTTTCAACACCCCATGTTAAATCCATTATGTTGTAATTGTCCAACAATTACATAATTATGGTGAATGTTGAAGGATGATTTCAAATAATATGATAAAATACCTGAATAGAAGACACTGATACCAGAAACCTCTGGTTCATCAAAGATGAGTTTGTACATGCATTCTCTAGACTCGAAGTAAAGGAATGCATATTGAGAATCTGATTATTAACATTACCATCTAGATGACTCGTATCTTATGCCAATGCACTTTGTCTAAGAGCACTCAAGTTGAATCTGATGGGACTGATTTCATTATTATTTCTTTCAAAAGAAGAATCCAGAACATTGTCATTCATATGGTACAAAATTATATGATATTTTTTTTTATCATTCGTCACACTACCTTGAGAAGATGATATGGGATTTTGTTCCATCCACGAAAAATTTTCTACATTCTATACTGGTGAAGAGTTTCCACTTGGGCCCCGAAATAAACTTGACTTGAAAGGGGTGTTTTAAACTTACAACATGGCATAATAGTCCTGAGTCCAAGTATACGCAAAAGGGTATTGAATCCTTGTAATTGGGTTACATTCTTATCATCTTTATCAATATGATCCGTTGGCATCAAATAAAAGGATTTTTGGCATACTCCTGGACATGGATTCATACTGCTTTTTCCACTGCCAACAGAAAAATATATGGTGATACCTCTACTTGCAGAGGATTTGGACTCATCGAGTGAGCATCATGTAGATTAATTTTGTGATACATACTTTCTTGCTATCACTTCATTCCCATTGGAGATTTATTGTTTGAGGATCTTAGATAACTGAAACCCAAGTCACTAATTTGTTGTTGCGGAAACTTTTGCACTTGTTTGAACATTACATGTTGATGCAATTTCACATTTCTCAAGTCAAATTGATGCATGAGATGAATAGAGTTATCTATCTATACTAAATGCGGATCTTGACAAAGAGCTTATACCCAAGCGCACACTAATTAAACATCTTCCAGAACACACCGTCAAAGAAGAAAAACCAAGGAAGAATCATTCTTTGGCAGACATTGGGTCAAATAAACCATCACAATATTCAAGTTTCTCTAAAGGCAAATCAAAAGCGACAGACCATGATACGTAATGCAATTACTCAAGTCGTAACAAAAATCAGAAGGGTGACATCAATAGTTGATGCGTATGTTGAAGGGAAAAATGCCTGCAATTGATTGGGATGCATGCAAGAACGATGATACTGATGACAACAATTCTGAAATATCTCCGACAAACTTGTAATATATGTTTGATATGTGTAAAAATTAGTGAATTATTATTATTTGTAAAAATTTTAAATTAAATCAAATCGTAATTTCAAAATTTATTTTTTCATTTAAAAAAATTGCGGACGGACATGTCGTCCGCAAGTCATCCGAAAAATTATGGATGGGTCACATCCTGTCCATAAATTTTAAGGACAAACCGCGACCCGTCGGCATATTTTAACGAACTATAGCTGTCCTCAAATATTAAGGACAAATCGTTCACCATCCACAATATTCCGACTTTTTACCGACGACTCTTCCGTCCGTATATTGGTCGCCTTTCTCGTCGATTTACAGACGATCTTGTGGTCTGGAATTGCGGACGGTTTATGGACTGATTTATCTATCCGTATTTGCGGAAAGATTGCAGACAATATTGATTTGGCGATGCTCGTTTGCGGACTATTTTTTCCGTCCCTAAACTCTGATTTTATAGTAGTGAAGTTTCGAAGTCACTTTTCAAAATTTAGTATCAAGCCCTCCCACGAAGTCTGCAAATGTCCTTGGCATTGTAATTTCGAACCTAACAAACAAGACGTTAGTTTGGGAACAAACAAATAAAGAATTTACAAACGTGAAAAAAAAGAAAAGACATGGCACATCAAACCGTTAAGAGAATCTAAGCTAGCAAAATAGCACTTTCCATTGATATATCTTTGTGCTTTTCATTAAGGTTTACATCTAATCGTTAAGTCAAAAGCTTCGAGTTTTTACCAGACATCAACATTTAAGACAAGACAAAATAGAAGACTCGTCCACTCATACAACATATTATGCATACACGTCAAAAGTATTGGTCTTTTGATACGATTTTAAATAATTACCCAGATGAACAATATGAATATATGTAATCCTTACAAGCAGCTTCAGACAATAACTTACGTTTGAAGATAACTATTCAAACCCCACATCAAAGTAGGGGTGGGCAAATAGCGAATATACGTAAATATCTGACTATTCGTATTCGTATTCGTTGAATGTTCGATTTTACTATTCGTATTCGTATTCGCAAAATACGGATATTCATAAATTCGAATATCCACAAATCCGAATATCCACAAATATTTGGATATTCGTCGGATATCCGTATCCGTAACAAAATCAAAATTTTAAAAAAATTCTTATAAAAAAGTTAATAGTTATCAAAATATCATTCATAAAGAATCTTCAAATTGCACAAATACAAAAAAACCATAATATAAACAAAGGAAACACATATGCATCAATCCTCTCAATCATGCAGAGTTAACTTTGTCGATGACTTCAGCAGCGTCGCCAATTCATCTAAAACAACGTAACAAATTATTAAATTATCAAATTAAATATCAAATAAATTAAAACAAAACTAGAATAAAAGTTATAATACTTACAGATTTTTATTTTTCGTTATCTTGCAATGTGTCCATAACATTATCTGTACCACCTGGATTACGAATCCAATATCAAAGGATTCAAACAACATTTTTTTCTTGAGTTTGAATGAAGTTTAAACCCCAATGTGAAATTCATTCCATTTCAAGAAAACAAAAATCTAACTTTTGCATGCGAAATAATGAGAACGAGAATTTTAAATTGTCCGAAAATTCATTACATAGGAACAAACAAAAGTAAGCAAAATGAAAAATCAAGTGAAGAAAAACAAATTAATATTTAAAAAAAAAATCCCTGAAAAATAAGATAATTTAAAACATATAAAAAATCTTAAGCTCCAATTGTTGGATTAAACAACACTAATTTGATAATCGAACTCATACTGAGATGATATAAATAATTCAATGGGTAATTGCAAAAAACAAAAAAAAGAAAACTATGTAGGCCATTAAAACAACAAAATCATTAACTTCCACAATGACGTTCATATGCTCTTGAAGAAAATCACCCATAAAACGGAAAAAATACGTCGTGTTGAGTTCAATTAGTAACACATCGCAACAAATTTGAGGAGCGAGAAAGTTTTGAACCTGAAAGATGTAGAAGCAGATGCTAAGCCTTGTAAATGTAGGGTTCTTCGATCGAGAAATAGAGAGAAAGGAAGCATATACACAACTTGATTTTTGTTTAACTTAGTAAAACAATAATTATATTTAAAAACTTACATATATAATAGTTCTTTTTTCTTGTAAACTTTTCACCAAACAATAAACTAAATTGTGTGAATAGTATAATCGGGAAAAAAAGACTTATTCAAGATAGATTTGAGTTAAAATTTCGTGGTTATAAAAAATAAACTAATCAAAGGTATAATTTATAATAATTTTCCATATTAAAATTAAGAAATTGGAATACAGAATCCTTAACGAAAGAGAAAAAAAGTATTATATACCATTCATTCATTAAACGAGGTTTGGACATTTTTGTAACCATTTCATTGTAGAAGATAAAATTTTACATATATAATCCAAATTCATATGGGCCGTCCATATCTATTTCATTCATACTCTCTCATATAACCCTATAAGTGGATTTGCCTTCTCCAACCACTTGAGTAGAGAGCAACACAAGATACATCAATGGCTGCAAATATACACAACAGTTACGGTATTATCTCCGGAGACATTACAACAACAAGATTTGAAAATGGCTTACTTTCTGTTAGTAAAATGGTGTCATCGGAGATCTTACCGGGCGAAATCGGTGATAAGCTTGGCGATGTTTTCCGGCTTCTCCACGTGAGGAAGATGACCACAATCTGGTATTTCTCGGAAAACAGCATCCTCTAGCTCACATAGCAATTTCTGCGTCACGAAAAAAGAGAAAAAGCATGAACCTTTCGTTCATATCGAACCTATGAATTGGCTTCGGGGCGAATCAAAAGATCACAACAAGTATTATATCTAGAGTTTGATTCGCATTGGATGCAAATTGCAATTGATTTCTTCTTAACCATCCTCTATATTTCACAAAAATGTAAAAGATCCGTTTTCTGTTAAACCAAACTGTTGTGATGTATTGTCCCACATCGTCTAAGGACATGGACCTTATTCTCATATATATGGGTATATATAGAGTTGGTTAACGCTAAACTCTCGAGTTAGCTTTTGGGATTAGCATATTTGACATGATATCACAACCAGCTTCGTACTGATCTGAGTATACCGATGTTGGGCCCCTAATTGTGTGTTCACGCTCCAAGATCGAACCTGTAGGCGTGAGGGGAGTGTTGTGATGTATTGTACCACATCGGCTAAGAATATGGATCTTGGTCTCATATATATGATGTATTGTACCACATCGGCTAACTCTCGATTAGTTATGCCCAAATCCATATTTGACACAAATTAAACCAACCTGTACCGTTTTAGATTTGGTTATACAAATTAAACCAACCTGTACCGTTTTAGATTTGGTTAACTCTAGATATATAACCAACTTACCCTGAATCGAATTTATTATTGACTATAAATTGGGATTCTGATCTTGAAAGAACATGTTAGAAATTTCACATCAAAAGTGATGAAAGTACCGTATATAGTGTATATACTAATTCAGTCGTTACTAATTGATTTTGAGTTGAAAGTCCATTAACCTTCATCAAGTATATGGAATGTAACCCAAAGGCATCTATCTATTCGTTTCTTATAACAAAAATCAAACCCTTTTGATGCATCTATAAACCGAACCCACATGAGTAGAATATTTTTCCCAAGTTTAGCTAATAAGCATGATATTGGATTCGTGTTGTATCCGAGAACACAAAAAGAAGGAAAGACTTACAACCGAGAGCTGGTTGTTGACAATTCGATCGTCCTCGCTGCATATGACGAGTGTCTTCTGTTTTATCTGCAAGTTATTCGGAAATATAATCAAGATCATGATCAATTTCTCTCGTAGATATCCATACTTCTATACATTTTAGTTGATGTTTTGGTACGAGTTTTATCTGTGAAGCAACGTTGTATCCTCCGCTGGTCATGTAATCAACCATCGCGTTTTCCCACCGTGACATTTGACAGTGTAACCGTCCAACCTATGCAATAACATATAAAATCAGCTCGCAAACTAAATCCAAACGAACGATGATATCATATAAAACGTGATTCTCACATTGGTCCAATCTATGTTCTTGGACAAGGGTACTGAACTAAACGCTAATACATTCGCCAATAGACGGAGAGGGAACGACTTCAAGAAGCTGACCTGAAGACATAATCATAGGTTACACCGTATTTGATACGAAATATCAACAGAATGAACTTAAATCTACAAAAGACTCTTCGGACTGACCCCCGCATATGCAAGTAGTTTCGGTAATTTTGCTAGCTGTCCAGTGCCTTCTGAATAAGCATTGGCGTTTATGAGAACCAACTTTTCAACCTAAAAGGTACCAAAAGCGAAAAGCAAAGAGATCAATATACAAATCGACGAGTACGAGGGTATGTACGAATGACCAAAACTTACAGCTTCAGGATAAGTGGCCGTGAAATCTACGGCAATGGTTGCACCTAAGCTCGGTCCAACCAAGATCATCGGACGTTTTATATACGTTTTCCACAGCTGAAATTCCGTGAACTACATTTACTTAGACATCAAGGTTGATCGAGTGAAATATAAATGATCGTCGATAGCCATACCTGAAACATATGATGTCGCTTCGATGCTGCATCGCACGGTGGAAGAACCTCTACAATGTATTAGAACACAAGAAATCAAGACTCAACGAATTCGTCTATCCAAGAGTAATCTATAGTATAAGACGTAATTTCGTATATATTCTAAGGAATCAACATCATACGTACGTAGATCAGAGAAGCCCCATCCAAGAACATCTATAGCCCAAGTCTCGAGACAAGCTTGTTCGAGCAAAGGGTACGTGCATCGCCACTCTAAGCACGAACTAGAAACAGCATAACTCGAAATTTCAGACATCCAAGTAAAGTATTGTCGGAGAATTATTCATAGTTTTTTTGGCGATTGACAGATGAAGAACCTGTCGAAGCAATGGAGAAGAACAACGGGATTATCACAGTGTTGTACCATTGGCTTGATGCAGCTACTCATCACGCATCCATCGAATTTTCCAGTCTGCATAACCATCGTTAAGCCCCCAAATCAGATTCTTTCTTCACACAAACCACGAATTTCAACAATGTGATACCAAAATCTGATCAATCACTTCGTTTTTACTGCATGCAAGAAGAAGAGAGATAGAGAGATTCAAGAACCTGAAGAGGAACAGGGATCCGTACGATTCTCTGAGCAAGAGCTCTCACGAATGGGTCTCTTATCTTCTCCACCTCCTTCGGCAGAAACGCCGGAAATCCACTGCCGTTCGCCACCACCGGTAGCCGCCGCAGCCTCGTCGGAGACGGCGAAATCGGTGGCGGCGATGGGGAGACCAACTTGAGACCACCCATCATTTGGTGTGCCTTTTTATTGCAATGCAGAAGCCAAAAGTGGCGCATTTATAGAACTCTTGATTAGCTTTTTTTTTTTTTGGGTTTGCTCTCCAAATTTTCCAAACTAAAGAGATGATATTTATTAAGTAAGATTACTTAAAACAGTATAAATTTCTAAAAATAAAAGATATGGTGAAGTCGAAAAAAATATGGTAATTTCAGTTTGTACGTGTCATCATACATGGAATTGGCAAGTGGATCAACCACTTTCTGCGTTACGTTTGTTTTTTTTCATCTTCTTCATTGGTTTAGTCGTTTGTTATTTAAGTTACGTTTACTGCTCACCTGAAGTGACCAAACAAATGACGTTATTATTATTGTATTTTTTATTATATTTTTATATTTCACATGAAATTTTAAGTATTAATTAGAATTAGACAAATAATAAATATCCCTAAATATTCAATTCTGATTATTATTTGACATCTAATTATTACTATTCGTATTTATATTTTTAAATTCATATATTCGTAAATACCAATATCTATCCGATATATGTATTTTTTAAAAATAAAAATTTTAAAAATCAATAAAAAACCAATAATTTCAAATATAATATAAAACTAAAGTTTAAGAACACAAAAATACATAATATAACTAAAACGAAACACTAAATTTTTTTATTTATCTCCACATAAGTCATTGAAATTAGTTTCGTCGATAAATCTATTAGTATCGTCAATTCACCTAAAACAATGAAATAAATTGTATGATTATAAAATCAAATATCAAATATATTAAAATAAAATTCACATAAAAGTTATATATTTACTAGGTTCTGTTTTTTTATATATGCAATGTTTCTATAATATTATCCAACACATCTGAATTACGAATTCAATATTGAGTGCAAATTAAAACTTCAATCATATTAATTATTTTAATGTGTTTGATATTATACTCCTCCAATCATAAATATATGGTATATTTATCTATGTATTTATATAATGAGTTTAAAATAAAATTATGTGTTTTTTATTTACAATAAAATTTATGTATATTAATTTTTTATATATGTATCTGTATGTTAAATAAATTGTCTATTTAGTACTTACAGATACAAATAGTCCGGATAATTGAATATTATTTATATTTGTATTTGTATTTGTCGAATATCTGATTTATAATATTTGTATTTGTATTTATGCCCATGGATATTCGAATTCTGGTTCAAATAAGTATTAAATATGGATTGAACACGAATATTTCGAATAATTTGCCAAGTTCTAGTTATATTGATTATTATTTTATTTTAATTTCGATTAATATTAATAAATTTCAAACGATAGAAGATCGACATTTCCAATCTGTGTGTTATCCAATAACCAATTATTAAACAATTAAAAGATTTATTTGATCTCCGATTGATCTATTGAACATCTCTTTAGTTCGAAATATGATATATAACTAATATTTTTTGAAAGTTATATTCAAACTAGAGATCAATACAATGTATTCTTACATAAAAATGAGTACACAATACTTATGTTCCTTATGATCGTCTATATATATATATTTAGGTACCAATAAAAATTTAAATCAACTCATCTTATATTTATATTTATTGTTATTATTATTGTTTTTAAATTTGTGAACATCTCCAATCATCTTTCATGAAATGTAAAAATTGTATAGAATATTGTAATTGTTGATATATCACCTACCACTCTCAAAAATTCATATTATAATTGTTAATAACCGTTAATCATATCTAAACCCTATAATGTTTTATGGGATGGGACGATGCAATAACGTTAGTATTTTATTTTTATATTTTGGATGACAATTAGTATGATATTTATTAAATAAAATGTAGCTAAACACAATCAATGAGTAGAACAAAGTTTATAACATGTAAAAAGTTTATTCGGAAATTATTATGATATTCTTTTAGTTCTATAAATAACAACAGTAAACTTTTAAGATCTTTTGAAAGATATTGTTACTATTATTTAAATTAACTCATCTTATATTTATATTTATTGTTACTGTTATTGTTTTTAAATTTGAGAACATCTCAATTATTCTTTCATGAAATGTAAAAATTGTATAAAATATTGTAATTGATGATATATCACCTACACACTAAAAAATTCATTATCGTAATAGTAATAAACGTTAATCGTATCTAAACCGATCTGATTCATTTAGAATCTAATCCATAATTAAAAAATGATATTTAATTTGATCTGGTTAAAACCCATTTTTTTCCATGCATATACTAAATGTCAATGAAAACAATATAAATAACTCATCGGAAATGTGATAATATCTAAATATAAGATAAAAATTGCATTTACTGAAATTGATTGATTTTGAAAAGAAACTACAAAATTAATAAATTAAAATTTGAAAAGGACAGACTAAAAGCTAATCGAGCCATTAGACAACACATTTTGATCGTGTGGAAATAACGGAGCGTGGGCCAATTTTCTTCTTGTGGGCCTCTCAATAAGGCCCCTATAATGTTTTATGGGACGATACAATAACATTAGTATTTTATTTTATATTTTGGATGACAATTATTATGATTTTTTTTGTTAAACCAATTATTATGATATTTATTAAATAAAACGTAGCTAAACACAATCAATGAATAAAACAAAGTTTCTTTAAAATAACATGTAACCGTTTATTTGGAAATTATTATGATATTCTTTTAGTTCTACATATAACAACAGTAAACTTTTAAATCTTTTGAAAGATATTGTGTCACCAATAATTTTACTAACATCTATTGGAAAATAAATGTTTGCGGGTAGACCCTATGTATCATAGAAATGATGTCTAATCTACTATAAAGGATACGATTGGACAAATAGAATGCATTAAATATATATATTGGAATTAAAAGTTTCCATTGTTTTCTCCGAATAACACCTTGAAGTATTAAAGTATTTAGATATTTAGATAAATTTTAAATTTACATTATAAAAATAAAAACATATATATATATATATATATATTACACTAATCGTGATATAAAAAACAAAACAATTAGATAAAATACCAAATTATCATATCATCAAAAAGATAAAAAGTTATATGTATCATGACATTTATGAATGTTTGATATAATTACTAAACATTATTAACTAAAAATTTAATTTTAAAATTCAAGTAGTTCAGTATTATAAATATATACATAAAATACATGTAATATTCTCAATTATTTACAAAATAGATAAACATTAATTTTGAAGTAAAAGAACGGAAAATAGAAAAAATAATCTAAAGAATATATATATATATATATAATTCAATGTTTATTTCTAAATCATTTAAATGCCTCATCCAAGTAATGAATCATGGCGATATTTTCAATAATTTAAAGAAATTTATAAATACAGCATTTTTAGAATGTGTAACACGTGATTTCAAAGTAATTATTTTTAGCGGTGGGCATACTGAGAATATCCGTAAATATTCGACTATTCGTATTCGTATTCGCCGAATATTAGATTTTACTATTCGTATTCGTATTCGTAAATACAGATATTCGTAAATTCGAATATCCGCAAATATTCGGATATTCGTCGGATATCCGTATCCGTAATAAAATCAATTTAAAAAAAAAAAATTCTAAATAATTTACATTTTAGTCTTTAAATTAGGATTAAAACTTTTATAATTTACATTTAGTCCTTAAATTTTAAATATAATAACTATTTCTTTATATATTTTATATTTGATCTGAAAATTATTTTATATTGATCTAAAAATCAATTATAATAATATTTTTTATTTATAATTTGATCCTTAAAATTTATTTTATTATATATATATCTATATAAAATGAATTATCTCTTTAGTACTTACGGATACGAATACTTACGAATAATTGACTATACTATTTTTATTTGTATTTGTCGAATATCTAAATCCTGGTATTTGTATTTGTTCCTATTGATATTTGTTTTTTCGGATCGAATACGGTTCGAATACGAATCGGATACGAATACTTCGAATATTTTACCCAGCCCTAATTATTTTGGCTACCCGTTCCGTCCATATAAATAGGTTACTATTTAAAAAGTTCTATGTGAAGTACAGTTAAATTAATATATTCTATAGTTATTTTTTTTAAATTGGTCATCAACTTTTTATTCGTTTAATTTGATTGATCCTTATACCATACAAATTTCGTAGATCTAACCTATATTCAAATAAAAATTTATTTAATACTAAGTAGTATATATCTGCGTGATGAACAGAAAGATATAACATTATAACTTTGAGAATCATATATATAAAAGAGCGTTTTTTTCCTCTCTTCTTATGCTGCCACGTCATTAGAGAGAGAAAAAACCCTCTCTTTTAAAATGAAAAATATTAATTTAAATTAATTTTCAATAATGCATTTGTAAAAAAATTCAAAGTTTTTTCCTTTCTTCTTATGTTGTCACGTCAGAGAGAAAAAACCTTTTTTTTTAAATGAAAAAATATTAACTTTCATATATATAAAGAGATGTTTTTTTCTCTCTTTTTATGCTACCACGTGAGCAGAGAGAGAAAAAAAACCTTCTCTTTCTAAATGAAAAAATATTAATTTAAATTAATTTTCTATCGTGCATTTGTAAAAAATTCAAAGTTTTTTCCTTTCTTCTTATGCTGCCACGTCAGCAGAAAGAGAAAAAACCCTATCTTTTTAAATGAAAAAATATTACCTTAAATTAATTTTTATCATGCATTTGTAAAAAATCATATATATAAAAAAGAGATTTTTTCCTCTCCACTTATGTTACCACGTCAGCAGAGAGAGAAAAAACCCTATTTTTTTAAATGAAAAATATTAACTTAAATTAACTATCATATATTTGTAAAAAATTCAAAGGAGGTTTTTCTTTTCTTCTTATGCTGCCACGTCATCAAAGAGAGAAAAAACTCTCTCTTTTTAAATGAAAAAATATTAACTTAAATTAATTTTTTATCATGCATTTGTAAAATATTCAAAGGGTTACTAATAAAATTCATTACATGTATCCAAATCCAAATGAAATTTTATTAGATGTATCCAAACCAAGTTTTGAATTCAAATTCCTAGAAATCCTAAAAAACGCACACCGATCGACAAGAAAGTTGATTCATATAAAAAACGTTCCATTTTATGGTCGTAGATTCATATATAAAAGAGAATTTTTTTTTCTCTTCTCTGGTGTTGCCACGTCAACAGAGAGAGAAAAAATCCTTTTTTTAAATGAAAAAACTTTTAACTTAAATTAATTTTCGATCATGCATTTGTAAAAAATTCAAAGGGCCACTTATGAAATTCATTAGATGTATCCAAATCCACATGAAATTCATTAGATGTATCCAAGCCCAATTTTGAATTCAAACTCCTAGAAAATCTAAAAAACACATAACGATCGACAAGAAAGTTGATCCATATAAAAAAGAAAAACATTTCATTTTAGAGCCATAGAAACCCAAGGGATGAGATAAAAAATCAAGGCATTGAGAAAAAACCATGATAAAATCGAATGCAAGGTTATTGTGTGAAGAATGAATGAAGAATAGATATAAGAGAAGTCCATGTCTCCTTTTTGCCTTATTTGTTTAAGTTTTCTCACCCACCACATCAGACTATAGATATTTACAAATGGAAGCGGCGACGAAGATTTGAGTATGAGGTCAGGTGAAGAATCGGCAAGGGCATGCGACATTTGAGCCTTCACATCCCTACGAGATGGAGGGATTTGAGTTTTCTAGGGTTTCTAGGAAGCTGATTCATATAAAAAAGAAAAACATTCCATTTTAGAGTCGTAGATTCATATATATAAAAAAGAGGTTTTTTCTCTCCTCTGGTGTTGCTACGTGATGAGGACATCAGACACCAGGACGACCCGAGGATCGGACATGCGAGCGAGGAGGCGACCCGAGGCACCGAAGAAGTGGAATCCTCTCACGGTCTGATCACGAGGGGTCGAGCTCAGAGCTTAAGGACCAAGGCGGCCGAGATCGTGAAGGACGCATGGGAGGCTCTCGTCCGAGAAGACCGCTCGTCCGTGGCCGTCGGCCGGGTCGCGACCATCTTCTGCATTAGCCCGGGCGCCTAGGACGCCCAAATGGCCCAGACGACCTGATGACGTCACTTCCACGGGTCGCAACGGTCACATGACATCACGGTACGCTCCAGCGCATTCAAACGGTAACATGATGTCACTCCGCGCCCTCAAACGGTAACATGACGTCACCCCGCGCCCCCAACGGTCTGATGACATCATTTGGCCATTCCAGCAACTTTCTGGCCCATTTTTCCATTTTTCAGACTATTTTCGGCCAATAGGGGCATTAGGGCAATCATTTCATGTATTTTGGCTTCTTTTAAGGCTTGAGACTTGCCTATAAAAGCAATCTCAGCCTTCATTTGTAATCAGTTTGGATTTTGGAGTGAATTAAGTTTGAGAGAATTTTACTTCTATTCCAAAAACGTTTCCGGGAAACGTCTTTGCCTTCAATTCGTTCCGGGAACCTTTGAAGTGCGTCTTAGACTGTATCAAGAGGCTTCCGCACCTCTTGTGGTGTCAATAATTCCATCCAACTCAAAGAAATCTCGCTTAACTAACGAGGATTTCGGTTCATCGAATACACGTCCCGAGCCGCTTAACCCGAGCGTGTATCACCACGTCAACAGAGAGAGAAAAAAACCCTCTTTTTTTTAAATGAAAAAACTTTGAACTTAAATTAATTTTCGAGCATGCAATTGTAAAAAATTCAAAGGGTCACTTATGAAATTCATTAGATGTATCCAAGCCCAGTTTTGAATTCCAATTCTTAGAAAATCTAAAAACACCCACCGATCGACAAGAAAGTTGATCCATATCAAAAAGAAAAACATTTCATTTTAGAGCCGTAGAAACCCAATGGATGAGATAAAAAAATCAAGGAATTGAGAAAAAACCCATGATAAAATCGAATGCAAGGTTACTGTGTGAAGAATGAATGAAGAAGATATATCAGAGAAGTCCATGTCTCCTTTTTGCCTTATTCGTTTAAGTTCTCTCAACCACCACTTCAGACAATAGATATTTACAAATGGAAGCGGCGATGGAGATTTGGGTGTGAGGTAAGGTGAAGAACAAGCAAGGGCATGCAACATCCGAGCCTTCACATCCCTACGAGATGGAGCTTCCGCCATCATCTTTTAGGTATATTCTCGTAAATTCCTCTCTTTTAGACTTCCGTTTGATCCTCACCCGTCGATGTAAAACCCATCGTTCCTGCGACAACTTCTACAGCAGAAAGAGATGAGGAGAGTGCTAGAGGAGATAAGAAGCGACAGATACTCGACGAGTAAGAAGCAACGAAGACCTATAAAGCAAGGAACATCGATGTTGGTTAAACCAGAAGCGATGACCTTGATTGCTTGATAGCAAGGAAGAGAAACGACGTCAGTAAGGGGACCCGAGCGAGCTCTATCGGACCTCATCTCATCTGCTTGGATTTTCTAATTGCCATCAATACGACTCGACCCCTGCATCGAGTTAGGAAAGCTTCGCACCACAGATGGAAGGGACATGCAATGCTTGCGGTGTGATGGTATATGGGATATAAAACCCAATGTTCATGCATCAGCTTCTATAGCAAAAGGAGATGAGGAGAGAGGGACAGGACTCATTGAGTAAGAAGAGACAGAGACCTATAAGTTAAAGGCCATTGGCATCGGGTAAAATAGACGCGATGGAAATGTCGGATCAGGAAGAACTGTCGCTAGAGAAGCATGGATATGGGAAGTGGATGAAGAAGGTGACGATGAAAGAGGTGGAGAAGCAACTGAATGAAGGTTTTTGGGAAACTTCAATGATATAAGTATTATTGAGGACGATGAAGACTCGGTCATGACAAACAATTGACTATAATCAACCCTTCGTCTAATTCCAGTGAACAATCTCCTCCAATGGCAGTTCGACGGAATAAAAAATGCAACTCCGTGAATCATTATATCCATTTCCACTATATATGGTTGTTTTGGAGCCAATCACGCCATTGAGGTACTATTTTGTGATGATTTTTAGTGTTAAGCTTGATTCCATTTTGATTTCCATCATTTCAGAAACTCCGGTGTGGATTTGCAGCTTTGGTTGTCTTTAACCATAAAGTGATGGTATTTTTACGGAGGAAGAGGTATGGCGAAGGTAAATTCTCTTGTGTTCCTCAATATCCAAAAAACCATAGAATCTTTAGCTTTACACAAGATGATGAAAGGAAAACACGTATGGCATTTCAATTAACCCGGTTTTTATTTTGTTTCTTAAAGTTTTTCTTTTTTCACTTTTGATTTTGGTTCCTAAGGTTTTGCTTTCTTTCACTTTTGATTGTGGTTTTGATTCATGAACTCTTTTATATATAATCAATTTTGATTGTGGTTTTAATTGGGAATGCATGCCATTTGATTTTGTTTGGAGCTACCTTTTGCTTTGATAGCTCTAGTATTATCGCCCATCTGTTTGGGTTCCGAATCCTTATGTGGTGAGCTGAAGAGCATGTGGAATAAAAAAAATGATGGAACCTAATTTTGATTAGATCATTTTAGTTACTAAACTCAATTTATTTCTTATTATATTGTCATTAGGTGGGTGATTATCCTCAGAGAAGATATATCATAATTTTGAGAAGCGCAACGGGAAAATAGGTGTCAATTTAGTGAGGTACCGTAGCCGTAAAAGTTGCACTTACATTTAACCTACATTGACACTTGCATGTTTGCTTTTACCTGTACCATTCAAAGATTAATGGTGAAGTCTGATCTTACATGTTTTGAGAGCAATGGTTAGTGGAACAAAGATGGAGCCAATTAAAATAGAGTCGGTATTCACCATGTGCAGATTCTCCATAAACTAATAAGGATCGTTAGGCATACCATCCCATGGAATTTTCCTCTTCTCATGCTAGCATGGAAATTAGGGCCAACATTGTCATGTGGAGACACTGTTGTACTGAAAACGGCCAAGCATACTCCTCTTTATGGTCTCTACGCCACAAAAATTCTTCAAGAGGTAAGATATGATATATGATGTTTTCCCGAGCTTTAAATCTCCTTGCTTTGCTTTACAACATTCAAAGTTATCTGATTTTCTTTTCATTGTATATAGCTTAGAACTCTAGATGTCAGTTTTTTTTGCATTTAATAATTTCATCATGTATGTGTGCAAGAGCATCTAGAGGTATTTGATAAATGTTATTAGGTTGATTATTTATATTTTTTCTCATTTTAAATCATTTTATCAAACCATGTAATTTGTTTCATCGATATTCTTATTCTCATTGTTGACGATTCCGATTTCTGTGACAGGTTGGACTTCCGACGGGTGTTGTAAACATAATTTATGGATTTGGTCGGACTTATCGTGCGACCATTGCCAGCCACATGGATATCGATAAGGTGATGAATAAAATCTTAGACACTCTTCTTATGATTTGAATTTCATTTTCTGCTAAAGGAGTGTATTGTAATAAATCAGCCATTACTACCTAATCACTCACCAAAAAAGATCATGTATAAGCAATAAGAACAAACTTAGACATAGCTAGAACAACCAATATAGACAAAACGATGTTGGGGTTTTGGTAAAGCTCTTCTTTCATGGAAAAACTAAGAACATTGTCAGACCATATTGACTCAAAATATGCCTTCTCAAGAACTTAAACAATTCTCTACGGATAGCTTTGACATATTTTACTGCAACTGGACAATTGATTCTTGAGTTGGCTGCCAAAAGCAATCTTAAGTCGGTGACTTTGGAGCTTAGGGGCAAATCTCCATTTATTGTTTGCGAAGATGTTGTTGTAGATAAGGCCGTTGAGCTTGCTCACTTCGCTTTGTTCTTTAATTAGGTGACATCAATGTACCCTAAAATCAAGTTTATAGGGAGAATATATCCATGGTGTTTCACGTGATCAATCAATCCCATACTTAGTGAACGTGAGCTAATCTGGTAAACTTGAAGGGACAATGTTGTTATGCTGGCTCACGCACATACATACATGAACGTGTGTATGATGAATTTGTAGAGAAAGCAAAAGCCCGAGCGATCAAACATGTTGTGAGTGGACAAAAAATGTAAACTGGTTTGATCTATAGAACTATTATCGAACTACATTCTTCTGATGACAGAACATTTTCAGAAGACATGAACACGATTTGTTGTGGAAAAAACTGGTAGACTCAGCACAAGGTTTTTCTTTTCTTGTAATGGTATTAAATCATTGTCAAGATTGGTGTATGGACAGAGCAATATAGAAGGTTTATGGCTATGCTCTCAATGTATATTGCATTATCTTGAGTTTTAAGGCAAAAAATAGAATATTTTAATGCTGGATAAATTAACAATAAAAAAAGAGAGTCAAGATAAGAGTTTTTGTGGATTAAAAAAGAAAAAGAAAGAAAAAGCAGCGTGTCTAGAATCCATTTGATAAATATATATTGATATTATTTAATATTTGATATTTGTATTATTATATTAGTCATAAGAGCTCGTATTTGATATTTTGTATTATTATATTGTTCCTTTATACATATATTTTTATTTTGTTTGAAAAACAATCCTTAGGTAAATAAATTGTGATCAACCAATATAATGATATGTTGATATCATGTGTAGAAATCTTCTCTAATATTGTATATGACATACTACGTAAATGTATGTTTGGAGTTTGCATGATAAACTATTTAAATCATAATTAAATAGATACTATTTTATGAAATTAATGAAAATATATTTATATATTTTATTTAATTTTATAATATATATAAAAATATAAACAAATTAATTCCTTCACCTATATCACAAAACACAAATTCAAAGTAAAAAAAAATGATATATTTAGGAGAAAATTTAATATAATTTGTTTATATTTATTTTAATATTAATTTAGTTTTAAAAAAGTATATTTCAAAATTATTTTTCGATGTTAATATATTTATTTGACAAATGAATGATATTTTTCACCATATTCATTAGAAAATACGATTAAAGATCTACTATAATAATGAAATTATTTTTTGGAATTATTACTATACTCTAATCTTGGATAAATTACAATTTTGTCAAAAAAAAAGTGAGAAAATTGGAAGAGAGCCGACTTCGAGTTGCTTCACTAACAGTGTCAAGAAGATTGGTTTCTACTTCATCTCCTTCGCAACAATTACACTTTCAAGGTCTGTTTCTCTTTATACTTTCGATTTCTTAGATTTTTTTCTTTTGTTTCTTGGAAAAATTTACCCTCAAACATATCGCATAATTTATCTTAAATTGTATATGTTATCCCTCTTTTGGAGTGGTAATAAGAGAGATTGAAGCTCGAAGATCTACTATTTTATCGGATATGCTAGAGGTTGTTATGACTTTTGGTATAGGTATTGTGTTTCTCCTTAGTGTTTAGTTTTTCAAGTACAATTTGTTAGATTATCTTTATTTACAATTTCATTAGAGTTTTGGCTCTTATTTCTTTGTTGTGTCATGATTTTTCGGTTTATGATTATTATATCTAAGTCTCAATTTGATCGTTTGTTGTTATAAGGTCATGATCAATACTCGCAATGAACGAAGATGATTCAAGATGCACGAATCGTTGTTATTCCAAAATTTATTAGTGGTAATTATTCTAACATATCAATAATTTATTTAAGATTATAAATTCCATTTCATTACTAATTTTATATATGAATTATTCGGATATATAAATTATCCAAAACATACAATAACTTTCTCAAAACAATGTTTGGATTTATAAATTTTGTACAAAAATTAAGAAAAATACAATTTAGTTATCACAAAATCGCGCAACCCGCGAGTATCATCTAGTGTATATAAATGTAATCATTGGTTAAATGAAAAATTTAAAAGCATGTTAATGGTTATATATAACAATGTATTGAATAAAATGCATCATAGCAGAAATGAGTGAATATGAGGAACAATGTTATTCGTAAAATATGTTATTAGCAGTAATGTTATATTATCGATATTTTAAAATTAATGCATTATTGTAAATGGTGGTGCATGGATGATTCTTCATGATGACAGGGTAAGATAGTCTTTGATCCCACAAATTAAATGGATGATAAAAATACTAATAGTTATTAAATAAGAACGCCACTATTGATAAGTATGTAAGTAGGTGAGTGAAGAAATCAATTTTATGTTGTATTTGGTAGTCAATTGAAGATTTTTGCATAAAAAATATTTATTAGATCGATTGTTGTGTGGATTATTCATTGAGATCTTAGATACGCAATCCATTGGTTGATGTGACTCTTGATAGTGCAACATACAACTAGTCGTGGCTGAAAACCGGTTTTGGGAAGATACAATCCAATTTATTTCAAACTTTAGTCTTGAATTTTATTTATAGTCATTGCATAGCATAAACAGATGTGAAATTTTCATCTTCTTTGTGTAAACGGAAGCCCTGAATCACTGTATGAGAGAATGATTCTTGGTATAAGAACTTTGTTACCAATATGGGTACTTGTAATAATGTTGATATTCTGGGGCAACATTTTGTATCTTCTTTTATAATGTTGATGGATACAGGCCGATATTCGCAATTGATTTCAGCGTCAAAGATATACTTTTTGTATCTTCTGTTAAATAACATGAAATAATTACATTAATAGACACATATTAGCGTACCATATTAATTATTTAATGAAATAGTCTTTTTGTTATGTATTTTACTTATTGTTGTAAGTTAAATACTATTTTGTAATAATGTGTTACACTTTATATGTAATTTCTTCATTTAAGTCAATTATCTATTTCTTTATATGAGCAAATATGGATTATAATATAAAAATTATTCTAATATGTTCATACCGTTTGCGAGCAATGGGTCGATGACGCAGACAAGGCTGGTTAGTAACGAGCCACAACTACGAGCCGACTAGGGTTCTAGCGAGATATTTCTTTTTCCTCGAAATTGTTTCATTTTTCTAATTCTTCTAATTCGATTTATTCTCCCTAGAATCGAAAAGATCCATCCAAGTTTGATTTGGGCCTTCGCCATGCATCATATCCAAATCGCCTCCGTCGCCAGCTCAAATTGTTGTCAACTTTCTCTATTTCAAGGTCAATAATTTCTTTATACTACAAGTCATAGGTTAATCCTTGACAATATTTTCATATGTAAGAGAAGGATCATGTAAGATATGGTATTGTTCTAGAAGTGTTAACCCTTTGAAGTTATTATAACTTTTGATGTCGCTCAAATTCGCTCAAAATCGCTAAAAATGGTTAAAATTGTTCGAAAGTCGCTCGAAAATGGCTTAAAATCGCTGAAAATTGCTATCATCTTCGAAATCGCCTCTCACTTCTTCCTCTCAATTGGAAACAGGGTTCGTTTCGATAAAATATCAAACCGTATGTGTTTTCACTAACAAACACTACAAAAATATGCATTTTCAAACGGAAAAATCCGTTGGAAAATGCCTTAAATCCGTTGGAAAATGTGTTTCCCAATGAACGGCAACAGATCCGTGGCCATTGGAAATCGCTCGTTGCAAATCGGGATGTGTTGCAATTTGCAACGGAGTTGCAACAGATAATATCCGTTGCAAAATTGTAACGGGACGACCAACGGATAATGCCGTTGAAATTTTGTAACGGACGCCCGTTGAAAAAGTTTGTAACAGATACCCGTTATAAATTTGCAACGGATACCCGTTACAAATTTGCAACGGACGCTAGTTGAAAAATGGTAACGAATGTCCGTTAAAAAGTTTTAACAGACGTCCGTTGCCATACAGGCGGGAAAAATGAGTGGGATTTTAAAATTTCCAACGGACATTCATTGGAAGCTGGCGAGAAAGGGAAACGGACGTTCGTTACCATTTGGTGGGAAAATAGCGTCCAACGGATGCCCGTTAGAAATTGCAACGAGCATCCATTGGAAAGTTGGTAAAAAAAATAAAAAAATATTTTTAAAATAATTTTTTTAATTAAAATATTAAAAGATTTTACAAAAACCATTAAAACTAAAACTAATTCTATTACATTTCATTTAGATCGGCTGGACCGATATAATCTCCCCGATCACCAACACCGCTAGACGGCGTTGCATCCGAATCGAGACCCGCTTCTTGTCGCGGCGTTGATCCCCTCACCTGGCCTGATAACAACTCAATGACGGTCTCCAACTGTTGTATTTGGGAGTTTTGTTGTGCCACTTAAGCTCGAGTTACTCGAAGTTGTGCTTCAAGATCCTCGATCCGCCGTTGTTGCGTGTAGCTCTCTTGGACTACGGGAGGTACCGTCGTGGCGTCCTCGACGATATCTTTTTGAAGTGCCCCGAGACCGTATAGACACCCTTATACGGTCTCACTATCTACAAGACAAAAAAAATTAGAGTTATATTTTAACAAAATATTTTATTAATAATCAAATGATGAAAGAATAAGTTTTTACCTCTAAATAAATTTTGTCCTTTTGTAAAGGACCCAGTTCGTCGGGAGTTGAACCGCAAGCTTGTGATTGTTGTGTGATCTTCTCCATTATAGCTTTCACGGTGCTCTCCGCTTGAGGATCGACGAGTTCGGGTTCATCGATCTCTTCCCCGACGACCGGCTTCTTCTTGGCATGAGTTTCCAATACCAGCTCAAGAAGAGTCGGTTCTCTTCCTATCCATTGCATCTGAAATATAAAATAAACTTAATTAGATAAATATTGTAAATAACAAAAAATTTAAATAATAATAAATTTTACCAATTCTTGTTTCCTCTTCAAAAATGATTTTGATCCCGAAGTATGGCGATGCGGACCATCTCCGGGAACCTTCTCGTCGTACCAACTTTTTTGGTCTTCTCGCTCTTGGCCTTGAAGTCTTCTGACTCCCAATGCTGAATCATTTGATTAAAGACCTCATCCATTGCCCATGTCGGTTTGTGATTTTTGGTGTAGTACTTGCGCTTGACCTGCATGTCACGCACCCATGCTGTGTAGATGCGGAATGTATCCTTTCTCCGCCATCTGTATACGCGCTGCAAAATAATTTATAGTGTGTTAGTTTTATAACATGTATAACTAATCATATTAAACAAAATGTAATTTAAAACTTACGATAAAGTGCACCACCATCGGTGGTGTACGACTTCTGGCGTAACTTGCCGGGAATAATATAGTTGGTCCTGTAAGGACCATTGGATGATGCCGTTGTTCGTTTATTTTAGCACATCATCCACGTCAAACCTGCAAATTAAATTAAAAAATTAGATAATATTTATAAATTGCAGTAATATAAATGCAAATAATAAATTTTTTCTTACCATAACGTCCCGGCAGAACGTTCAGGATTGATAATTTGAAGGGTAGGACGCTCAACAAAATTATTGATTAAGGAATCGATATCCACCATATTTTCCTCTTCATCAAATATTGTCAGTGCCGATATTGGTGAAGGAGGACGATATGGTGGTGGTGGAGGCGGGGGAGGAGCTCCCGCTGAACCAGCCAACATCCCTCATGAACCTATAAATCGTCTAGCACTTATTTTCGTGTTTAGTGTTTGTAAATGTGTTTGTGTGTGAATGTAGTGTTTGAGAGGATTTTTAGGTTTTTATTTGTGCTGAAAATGAAAATGTTCAACGGTTTATAAACATAAATTTCCAACGGATGCCAGTTGGAAAATACATCATCTCAACGGACACAGTTAATTTACATGAACGGGCATACGTTACAATTTCCAACTGATGCCCGTTTGAATTTTTTCGTCCGTTTCACGTTCCAACGGATGCCCGTTGGTATGTTTGTAACGGGCATCCGTTACCATTTTCCAACGGATGGCCGTTAGAAATATGGAAAACTTAGAAATTTTTTCTAAATGTTGAAGGTGATTTCCTGTTCCAACGGGTATCCGTTATTATTTCCAACGGATGCCCGTTGATATTAGATCATATGAAGTTCTAAAACATTAAACATCGTTTATACATTCTTCGATTGTATTAACATTTCGATTGTTTGATTACACATCATCTACATTATTACACATTATGTACATTACACATCATCTACATTATTACACATCATACACATTATTGTATTTACATTTCTTCTTCAGTAGATTCATCGATTGGCAAGTCTTCCTTCGATTTTTCATTGAATTCATCGATGTTTTCATCTTCAACATCTTCCGGGTCAACGTCTTCATAATTGTGTATGAATTCTCCATCTGTATCAGTTCTTGCGAGAGTCTCCTCACGATTTGTATCAATTAAAAAAAAATCGGCCTCAAATGACCAGGTTGCAACGGATCTTCTTTATCATCCGAGCTTATGATCCCTCGTGGCTTGATCTTTATTACAGCCCACCACTCCTCTCTTCGACGTTTCAATATTGTTGGATATTGTACGTAACATACTTGATCTGCTTGATCTATTGTGATGAATGGATCATACTTACCATATTGTCTTCAAATCTTTTCTTGATTGTATATTATCCTTAGTTTTACCCGCCACATTCAAAACAGTATTGATGATGTTATCGAAAAAGTTCTTTTCGATATGCATAACATCTAAATTATGACATAATATCAATGATTCCAGTATAGTAGTTCCCAAAAGATACTACGTTAATACCAGTTATGCTATTCACCTTGGCCTTTTGGTTTACGATGCCCACGATCTCCACCGTACTCTACCGATTCTTGTAAATCGCTCATTGTGTTCAATCTTTCGTAAAGGATTTGTATTCCAGTTTGTATGCACGATGCCTCTTCTTTTTGTACCACGTTCTTTCGAAAATGTTTTTTTATCTTTCCGGAAAGCATGTCCACAAGGAAGAAATATTCTATGACAATCAAACCAACATGGTTTCTTACCATGTACTAGTCAAAATGAATCTGTATCCTCCATATAATATGGACATGCCAATCTTCCGTGCGTGCTCCATCCAGATTACATTTCATAGGCAGGAAAATCGCTAATTGTCCACAACAAGACCGCTTTCAATGTGAAATTTTGCTTCGTACTGATGTCATAAGCAAGAATTCCTTCGTTCCAAAAATGTCTTAATTCATGAATTAAGGGTTGCAAAAAGATATCAAAACTTTTCTTCGGATGTTCTGGTCCTGGAATCAGCAACGTCAGAAACATTACCTCTCTTTTCAAACACATATCGGGAGGCAAATTATACGGAGAAAAAATCACCGACTACAAAGAATATTGACTTCCAGATTGTCCATATGGACTAAAACCATCCGTGCACAAGCAAAGATAATCATTTCTCGTTTCATACGCGAACTCGAGAAATATTTCATTGAAATCTTTCCAAGCCTTACCATCCGATGGATGTTGCATTATACCTTCGGTCGTCGAGTGTTCTGCATGCCATGTCATTGCCGCGGCTGTTTTTTCGATTCAAATAACCTCATCAACCTGTTTGCTACAAGCATATAGCACATTTTCTTATATGGTACATATTTACGTGAAGATTGTTTTTTGGCCGAAATCTGCTTGCACCGTAAAACTTGCATTCCAACAAGTCTTATCATTTCCCAAAAACAACATGCAACTGTTTCTACAAAGATCAATTTTCTCATGTGGCATTTCCAAATATTTTAACACATTCTTTGTTTCGTAGTATGTCTCGAGAGCTTGATTATTTTCCGGTAAATATTCACGCATGGTTTTGCAAAATGAATCCATGCAATTTTCAACAACATTGTAGTCTGTTTTTATACTCATCAATCTTGAAGATAAAGATAAACGAGACTGACCTTCATGACAACCTTCGACGTGCATCGATGTTCGGGATCTCTCTTCATGCGTTTGTTCATTAACAACTCCAGGAAAAACATCTGATACCATTTCCACACATGGATTGATCGTTGATGCTTCATAAATAACTTCTTCATTTTTTCTAATTGTGCATCTTTCACCATATCTCTAACGCCGCAATTTTCGCAGTAAGAAAACCAATTTCGTAATTCTCAATCAAACCCACCTTGTAAAGATGTTTGCAAATAATTTCTTGACTTCGATACTTTATGTTTTTGCATCTTTTGCATGGACATAACATTGTCCCGTGTTTTTGACAAAGGTTGCATCGATGCAAGACTCATGAATTGCTCTAATCCGTGTAAGAGTTCTTGTGTAATCTCTTCGGTTATAGGATATTTTCTTCTATACATCCACTCTCTTGATCTATATATATCTCTATTTGAAGAAGACGACATTTTGTTGAAAATATGTTTGTTATTGATGGTTTGATGCAATCTTTGGTTTTGATCTAAATAGTGAAATTTTCAATGCACATCCGTTGGAAATAGCAACGGATGCCCGTTGCAAATTCACGTGAATTTATTTCAACCAGTAAACCTCGAAATTAATAATTTCAATGAGCATCCCTTGTAATTTGTAATGGGCATCCGTTACAATTATCAACGGATGCCCGTTGAAATCTTTTTCCCCGTGTTCTAATGGGCTTCCAACGGACGACGCCAAGGGAAGAAATCCGTTAACATTCCGTTAAAAATTACGACGGATTGCAACAGACCGGGCAACGGATGCTATCCGTTAAACGTCTGTTGAAATTTGTAACAGATTGCATCAGATTTGTGCCCGTTGAAAGTTCTCGTAAATCCGTTACAATCCGTTGCCATTTCATATCAATGGACGGATCCGCTGCCCGTTTCGTTGGAAATGACGTGTTTTTTGTGGTGAAAATATAAGGCACATTGTTTTTTCTCCGATTTTTTTGTTCAATAGGTTTACGAGGGTATACGTGAAGTCCTGTAAACCCTACGAGTGTATCCATGATATTCTCCTTTTTAAATCGCACATGGCTTATATATATATATTTGTTAAGTTTTTTTTATCTTTTTAGTTGTGTTTTTTCATAATTAATAACTACATATTTCATAGTAATCTTTTTTTATATTAAAATTGAATATGAATATGTACTATTTTTCTTATATTTTATTTATAGATTATTTCCATTTTTTATAAATCATCATGTAATTTCTTAATTTATTTTTAGCATTTAAAAAGTATTATTACTTTAAAATAATTGCCTTTATCAATATGTATATTTTCGCTTTATTTCTTTATTTCGATTTTAAAATTTATATTGTTTATAAATAAATTTGAATTCTATTTTGTCATTCCAAAATTTAATATTAATATATAACTAATTTTTTCTTTATAAAAGTCACTAGATGCTAGTTAGGTGGTCGTTGAAACGCCTAGTGTCAAGACGGTTTAGTCGGTGTATAATCGCCACTATGCGTTGTTTATTTTTAAAACTTTTAGTATAAACTTCACTTTTTAAGGTTCGAAGTATGAAAATAACAAATTTTTTTGTTTCAAATTGAATTTACTTTTATGTTTTTTTTATTTGTTAAAATGACATTATTTTGATAAAAAAAACAGATTCACTAATCGATTGTTGGACAGTCGATGACCGCTAAATGTTTAGATGAGAGCTAAAAAAAACTAGACGATGAAGTTTTAGAACATTGAATCAGACATTTTAATCACTAAATATTAGGTCATTGCTCAATTAGTATGTAACATTTTCATGAATATTACTAGTAAATGAACATCTAGCATTTTTGTAAACTTTTTTGTATTTTTATTGAAAAATAAGATGAAGCATCTTTCTCCTAAAACCCACAATTGTACAATCCAAATAAAAAATTCTAAAAAGTAGTAGTAGGATGATTTTATGAGCCTTTTCAATACAAAAGAGATTTTATAAAACAATATTGGGATAGAAAACTCTTTATGAATTGAAAAGTCCGAACGATCAACTCTGCAATCAGTTGAACAGTTAGTTGGCGAGCTAGCTGCATTTCTTGTGAGTCGACCCGCTTCAGACAAATCGATATCTGCCTCCATCATCATGAGTAGCATCGACAAACTCTCCTTCGTTCTTGTCTTTTGATATGGTCTTTCGTGAGACAATTGGGATTGAGCTTTGTGGAATTTCGAATGGAAGAGAGAGATTGTGATATAAGAATAGAAGTAGGATTAGTAGCAGGAAAGGATAATAACATTAATAGATAATTTGAAGATATTCTGTTTGTGTCTTACACATTAGAAGATTTATTAATTTTAAGAAATAATTTAAAATTTTAAAATAATTTTTAAAATTCAATTATTTTATAAATTGATATAACATGATTGTCAGATTTTTATAAAAGTTACTAGATGCTAGTTGAGTGGTCGATGAATGCCTAGTGTCTTGACGATTTAGTTGGAGAATAATCGCCTCTAGACGTTGTTTATTTTTAAAATTTGTTTTTTTTTAAATTTTTAGTATCAACTTTACTTCATACAACCTTTTTTAGGTTCGAAGTACGAAAATAAAAATTATTTGTTTCATATAAATTTTAGTATATTTTTTAATGATTAAGATGACATTATTTTGAACAAAAAAATTCACTAATCGATAGCTAATCGTTGTTAGATAGTCGTCGACGGCTAAACGTTTAGACGAGATCTAAACAAAACTAGACGTTGAATTTTTAAAACATTGAATTAGACATTGTCTAGACATTTTCATCACTAAATATTAGATCATTGCTCAATTAGTATGTAACGTTTTCATGAACATTACTAGCAAATGAACATCTAAAATTTATGTAAACTTTTTTATGTATTTTTATTTAAAAAAAATAAGATGAAGGATCTTTCTCCTAAACCCACACTTGTACAATCCAAATAAAAAATTTCTATAAAATAGTAGTAGGATGATTTTGTGAGCCTTTTCAATACAAAAGAGATATTCTATAAAACAATATTGAGATATAAAATTCTTTATAAATTTACATTAATAGATAATTTAAAGATATTATCTTTGTGTCTTATACATTAGAATATGATTTATTACTTTTATCAAATAATTTTAAAATTTAAACTAATATTTAGAATTCAATTATTTTATAAATTGATATCTTGTTAGATTTTTATAAAAGTCACTAAATACTAGTTGGATGATCGATGACCATCTAGTGTCTAGACGGTATAGTCAATGAATAATCGCCTCTAGGCATTGTTTATTTTTAATGTTTTAGTATCAACTTCACTTCTTACAACCTTTTTAAGGTTTGAAGTACGAAAAAAAATTATTTGTTTCAAATAAATTTTAATTTTACATTATTTTAATTATTAAAATAATATTATTTTAAATAAAAAGAAACAAATTCACTAATCAATAGTGAATCGTTGGTTGACAGTCGTCGACCGCTAAACGTTTAGACGAGAGCTAAACAAAACTAGACGATGGATTTTTAGAATATTGAATCAAAAATTGTTTAGAAATTTTAATCACTAAATATTAGATCATCGCGTAATCATTATGTAACGTTTTATGAATATTACTAATAATGAAAATCTAAAATTCATTTAAACTTTTTATGTATTTTTATTGAAAATAATAAGATCAATAATCTTTCTCCTAAAGCCCACAATTGTACAATCTAAATAAAAAATTCCATAAAATAGCAGTAGGAAGATGTTCAATACACCAATATTGGGATATAAATTTACATTATTAGATAAATTTGAAGATATTGTGTTTGTGTCTTATACATTAGAATATGGTTTATTGATTTTTATCAAATAATTTAAAACTTTTAAAGTAATATTTAGAAATCAATTATTATTTTTAAATTCATATAAAATGATTGTTAGATTTTTATAAAGTACTAAAATATACAATTGCAACAACTTAGATCAAAATAATGTCATTGGTGTAACGAAATTGATGGATGCCCATTGGACTTTTGTAACGGAATTCTGTTGAACACTCGTTGAAAATAAAAATGGTGGGAGTTAAAAGATTTCAACGGATACCTATTGTCAACATTGGCAAAAGCTATCAATGGATTTCCGTTGCCAAGAGGAAATGGAGGGAATTTTAAAGATCCTACGGATATCCGTTGAAAATTTCGAAAAATTTCAACAAGCATCCGTCGGTAACTTGACGAAAAAATTTTAAAATAATCATAAACAAATTTTTTTAAAAATTAATTTTAAAAAAGTTTATACAAATTAAAAAACTAATTTACTACAAATCATCTAAATTGATAACACCGTCTTCATCCCCATGATCACCAACACCTCGTAAAGGGATTGCATCAGAGTCGATTATCGGGTCTTGTCTCGGCGTTGTTTCTCCCTTCGGTTCTGGTGGCTGATACGCTCGACCGGTTACCAACTCGATAGTGCTATCCATGTGACGCATCTTTTCTCGAGTTTCTCGATGCTCAGATTACGTTACTTGAATAACATCGTGCGTTCCATTAAGAGCATCTTGTGTTGTTCGAAGTGTAGTTTCGAGATGCTCAATACGCCCTTCTTGCCTGTAACTCTATTGGACCACGGGGTACCGTCGTGGTGTTCTCGTTGATATCCTTTTGGAGCGAACCTAGACCGTATAGACATCCCTTATACGGGAAACACGTCAAAGTTAGCATCATTCAAAAATAAGTAAAAAATTACGACAATAATGATATTATTATTCACCTCTAAATAAATTTTATCCTTTTGTAAAGGACTGAGATCACCGAGAGTTGAAATGCAGGCTTGTGATTGCTCTCCGATCTTCTCCGTCATGGCTTTCAGGGTTCGTTTTTCCCGAGGGTTGATAAGTTCAGGTTCGTCGCTCTCTTCCCCGACGACGGATTTCTTCTTGGCGTGAGTTTCTATAACCAGCTCAAAAAGAGTTGGTTTTCTTTCCATTCTCTGCATTTGTAACATTATAGTAATATAATTAGGTAAAAATTTTATATAACAATAAAATTTAAATAATTAAAAAAAATAAATTTTACCAATTCTTTCTTTCGTTTCGGGAATGATTTCGATCCCGAGGTATGGCGATGCGGATCATCCCCGGGAACCTTCTCGTCGTATCGAATTTTCTTGGATGAATTGATTGAATACCTCGTTTGTTGCCCATGTTGGTTTGACATTCTTCTTGTAATAATTGTGCTTGGAATGGTTCATCATCAAACGCAACCTAGCTTGCATGTCGTGCATCCAAATTATGTAGATATGCAACATATCATTCTTCCGTCATTTATATGCATGATACAAAATTAAATTGCAATAAATTAGTTTATAGATAAAATTAAATAATAATTTTAAAAGTAAATTTTATATTAAAATTACTTACGATGAATATATACACCACCATCGACGGTATATAACTTCTGGCGTCATTTGCCAAGAATAGTAGAGTCTATCTTGTAGCGATCATTGGATAATGTTGTTGTTTGTATGTTTTAGAACATCATCCACATCAAATCTGCACGTGAAAAATCAAATAATTAGATTATATTGATATTTAAATACTATATGAGTTTTGTAATTAAAATCATACCATAACGTTCCCTCAAGACGTTTAGGGTAAATAATCGGGATGGAAGAACGCTCGTCGAAACTATCGATCAATGCGTCTATGTCCACTATATCATCTTTTTCAAAAAATAGCGTCGGTGCCGATATAGGTGAAGGAGATTGATGTGGTGGTGGTGGAGGCGGTGGCGGGACTCCTACCGAACCCACCAACATTCCTCCGTAACCGAAAAATCGTCGAGCTCTCATTCTGTTAATTGTGTTTAATTTAAGAGAATTTCTGTTTGAGAAAATTTTTTTAAAATGTGTTGAAAAATGAATTGTTCAACGACTTATATAAGGTCACCTCAACGGACGCAATTAATTGATATGACTGTTGGTTTTTCAACGAGTATCCATTGCAACTTCCAACGGATGCCCGTTGGCAAAGCCCGTTCCCAAGGCAACGGACGACATAATGACGATACGCCTCCTTGCAACGGGCATCTGTTAAAAATTGCAATGGATGTCCGTTGAGACAAAAAATCGATGTTGTAGGCGTAGGATAGCCATGATGACCCTTTTCAACGGGCATTCGTTGTACTGGACCAATGGGTGTCCATTGGCATATACCAAAGGTCATCTGTTGGCCACCTAAACGATGGCAACAAACATCCGTTGTGATTTTCCAACGGATGACCTTAAACAATTTGAAAATCTTGAAAATTTTGTAAGTATCGAGTAAAATTTAATGTTTCAATGGGTTTCTATTGCCATTTCCAATGGATGCCCGTTAAAACTTGAATATATTAAGATAAAAAAATAATTAAAAAATTTAGATAAATTTATATATTACAATTACACAATTCACATTTCTTCTTTGATGAAATCTTCGATTGGCGAGTCTTCCTTCAATTGTTCATTGAGCTCATCGTCGTATTCATCTTCTGCATCTTCTGGTTCAACTTCTTCATAATTGCGGATGTATTCTCCATCTATGTAAATTCTTGCGAGAATATCCTCCCGATTATATGTATCAATTAATTGTATTGGCTGAGGGTGATCAGTTTGCAACATATTCTTTTTCATCTGTGCTTATAACTCCTTGCGGCTTGATCTTTACTACGACTCACCACTCTTCTCTTCGACGTTTCAATATTGGTTGATATTTCACGTAACATACTTGATCTGGTTCATCTATTGTGATGAATGGATCATACTTACCATATTATCGTATCGTGTTGGATTTATGTGACCTCTTTCCCATCGAATTTTTCGTGTACCACGTCCTACGGTTGGGTCGAGCCACTGGAATTTAAAAAGTATTACCTTCAATCCAACGAGACTGAGATATTCCACTTGTAGATTTGGTGTAAAATACCGTATAAATTATCATCCTCTATTTCACTATTAACGCAAACGCTGTATTTGTATGTGCTTCTATGTTTTTCGTGTTCGTATGTGTGGAATGTGTATCCACGAGTAAACAAAATTGGCTAACACGTAACATTTCTTGCAGGACCATTAGTGAAATCTTTTAACAAGTTAAGATGTCTCTCATCAGAATATTTGACATATATAACATAAAAAAGCAAATGAATACTTTATAACATAAAATTTTATTTATATATATAAAATGTACGAATATATGTTTACTTACGCAATCTCTCAACCACGAGCCATACTGTTGTACTTTCACTTTCGTGAGTTCATCTGCATTTAGATTAGGATATGTACCCATTACTTCTTTATCAAATATCCTGTAATGAAAGTACGTTAACACACATATATATTTTAAATATGTATATTTGTGTTTAAAAAATCGATTTTCATTGTTTCGTACATTTTAAAAGGTAATAGCTCTTGACAATTTAGTAATATATTGATATAAATAGTTTGTATGATCTTCCGTTGAGCGTCTTTGTTTCATCATAATATGCGACTTGAAATAAAATGTGCTGAAATATGTGATTTTTTCCAACAAGTACTGTTTAACAATTGATCATTCAACCGTTGCTTGTTTTTTGCTTTTTTCTTTATGTATAAGAAAAACTTTTCGAAAGGATATATCCATCTGAATTGAACTGGCCCACCAAGTATTGCCTCATCTGGTAAATGAATTGTTAAATATTCTATGACATCGAAGAAGAAAGGTGAAAAACTTTTTCCAATGACATAATACTTCAGAAATATTGTTTTTTCATTAATTTCAATTCATCTCTTTTTTAATTTCTTTAACATGTATCTCTGAATGTTGTTACGCATAGTACATAGTGAAGGTTTCGTGCTAAGAGCTCAACAAATGCAATTAGAATGAGTCGCTGAATTAAAATGTGACAATCGTGACTTTTTTAACCCGATCAACCTCGAACCAACAATATCCACACATCGGACTATGTTCGATGCATATCCATCTGAAAATTTAACGTCTTCTTTTAACCACCTTAATAATGCGGTTTTCACTACCCTAAAATATCTGAATATTGAGATAGGTGCCCTTCCATCTCATAACTTCAACTCAGGTCTTCGACATATTGTCCTTAAATATTTTCTTGATTGTATATTATCCTTAGCTTTTCCCGTCACAACGAGAAACCGTTGAATTTACCAATGGGTACCTGTTGGAAGTTTCAATAGACATCCTTGTAAACTGCAAAAGTCATCAGCTGTAATTTCTAGCGGTCATCCATTGTATTGTCCAACTGTCATATTTGCTGCAATCCCTTTGTAATTTCGAACGGGTTTGACATTAAAATACTTCTAAAAATTTCAACATATGTGGTTTATCAAAATTCGATTTCTAACGGGGCAGAAATCCATTTAATTATGTTGGAAATTGTCATTTCCAACGAAACTTGAGTCATTTCCAATGATTTGGCTGTTGGAAATGGAATATTTTTTGTAGTGAAAGGCTTGTGTGACCTACCTACAAGTGGAAGAGTACGAGAAGTTTAAGAAGCTAGAGAAGCCAGAGGTACTCGGTTCGAATAGAGATTCGTTTGACCCGAGCAAACTCTCTACACAAATGGAGCATGCAAAGGACTTGATCACTCGATCGAGCATTACATAGCTTGACCGAGTGTTCGAGGACTCGGTCGAGCATAGAGATTGCATGGCCGAATGTACTTAAATTTTTTAGAATTACGTTTTAAGATTTATGTAGTGCTCAACCGAGATGTTGCACCGCTTGACCAAGAACTGTTGCCAGATTTCAATAAGATATTGTTTTCCATTATTTATTTGGTCCTTATAAATAGTGGACCCGTTGAATGACATTTTAACTAAGTTTTTATCAATAAATATTGTCTTTTTCTTGTTATTTCTTGAGAATCAACTATCGATATCTTTGAGGGATTTTGAATGTTCACAAACTTATCAGCACTAAATCACAAGTGTTATAGAATCATTTGTTGAAATTTCAATGGACGTATCAACAGATCAGTCCATTGATAATTATTGAAATGGATTGCAACAGAAAATGGGGAACTATCAATGATCATGAATGCATTACAATCATTTGGAATTTCCAACGGATTATCAATGGATATAATCCGTTACAAATTTATCGATGAATCCATAGAAAGACCATTGAAAACCCGACAAATTATTTCAACGAATGATTGTTGCTCGTTTCAAGGGATGCCCGATGGAAAAGTTAGAATTTCCATGCGACCATTGGAATAAATCAAATGTCAGATTTCAAAAGGCATCCACTGGTATTTCCAATTGGAATCTGTTTGAAGTTTCACAATTTATACAAAAACTAAAAATTGCGTACCATCATGCATGATAAAAGGCAAAATTTCAAGGATGCCCTCCTAGGGCTTTCTTGCTTCACGTATACCCTTGAAAACCTAAGGAATAAATAGAAAAAAATGGAGAAAATACAAAATTTGCCCTTATTTTTGCATGTGAAAATACACACGGTTTGGTATTTTTTCTAAACGAAACCTATTTCAAAGTTGAGAGCAAGGAGCGAGAGGCGATTTCGAAGTTGAGAGCAAGGATCAAGTTCCAAGTAAAGAAAAATAAAATTTCTAGTTTGAGAGCAAGGAACCTTTGTAGTAAGAAAGAAAGAAAGAGAGCATGAGTCAATCTTCCATGACGTACGCGAGTGGATTGATTTATAGGGTTTCACATTGTAGTTGAAATACATTAGGGACTAGGTTTTTGAAAGCAAAATTGTTTGTTAATTTCAAATGGGTTTGATCTCAATGAGTCGCTTGAGTCGAATTGGGTCATGAGTCTCACTAAGTTGCTTGAGTCTCGTGAGTCGCTTGAGTAGAAGAGGGTCAGGAGTCTCAGGGATTATTTTTAGACTCATGAACCTCTTCGAATCAAGAGACTCATTGGGTCTCAAGAGTCGCTTGATTCACAAGGACTGCTCAGTGAGTCGCTTGAGTCGAAGAGGGTCATGAGTCTCGGTGAGTCGCTTGAGACTCATGACCCTCTTCGACTAAAGAGATTCATTGGGTCACAAGGGTTTCTCGAGTCACAAGGGTCGCTTTAATTGCAAGGGTCCTTTGAGTCGCTTGGGTCGCTTGAGTCGCAAGGGTCACTTGAGTCGGTAGAAGTCTAATGTATTCTTATTTGGTCATTTTGCAGGTGCCGTAGAAGCCGAAATTTTTAAATGAATTCAAGCACATGGACATAATGACAAATATTTCCACCAAGTGTTATCCTTACGAAACAATAAAGAATTTGAGAGGAATGTTAAATGAAGATGAGTTGCATTACTTCAACAAGGAGTCACAATTTAGGCATATATTCCATGTGACTCCATCATGACGAAGGTTCAAATGTCTGTCCTATTAAATCACTCAGTGATTATACGATACAATAAGGTGTTTTGGTTTTTCGTAAATGATGTTCTTATCCGGTACTTTATACTGGAGCATTCACTAAATACCGGATTGAACTGCGGAATCTATCCAGGAGGATAGGAGTTCTAAAGGTGTGATACATTCACGCTGAAAAATTTTGGTCGTGGAAAGGTGATCTTCTCACAAGTGAGTGAAAAGCTTGTGAAGGCGAAGAATTCTGCCAACCAGAAGAGGTTGGCAACTTCGATGGTGTTATGGCAAGTTCTAGATCACAAGCTTTCATCTGAAAATTCTATCAGCCATTATCTGATTGACATGGTTGATGACTTGGAATTTTGTTAAGGCTTTCCATGGGGGCTTTACACATTTGAGAAGCTTGTTAGTGGGAATCACCGAAATCTAAATGGCATTATGGCAGTTTTATGATCCCACTCATGTGAAGTTGTATATATTATCAGAATAACATGAATGTTTACGTACTTTTTGTATTCTTATCATTTTATTTTAATGTTTCAGTTTCTTCCATTCAAACCCATCCTTAATTTGGGCGAAATGGGTTGTATGTTTATATTGTGGATGTTGATCCATCATGTCCAAGGATGTGCAAGAAGCGGGTTAAATCCAATTTTAACCTAAAATACACATTTGATATAAAGGATCTAGGTGAACTAAAGTATTTTCTTGGAATTGAAGTAACTAGATCTAATGATACTTTATTTCTTTCTCAACAAAAATATGCTTTAAAATTTTTGAATGAAACATGTAAACTCGGATCTAAACCGACCAAGACCCCTGCCGAAGAAAAATACAAAGACTTCCATAAGGGAGAACAATTTCAGTAAGCTAATATATCTCATGATAACAAGACCTGACTTTTGTTATGTTGTGAATTAGGTCAGCCAGCATATGCATGCTCCAAAGGAACAACATTGGAAAATGGTGAATCGAATCCTCCGATACATCAAGAGCGCTCTAGGAAAAGGTATACTGATGAGTAAAAACAATGACACTAGTCTAATTGGGTATTGTGATGCAGATTGGGCCCGAGACCGCAAAGATCAAAAATCAATGACTGAGTTTTGTACCTTTGTCGGGGGGAACCTTGTCACTTGGAGAAGCAAAAAGCAGCTGGTGATCTCTCGTTCCAACGCTGAGGCCGAGTACCGAGCTATGAAAAATACAACATGTGAGCTAATTTGGATCTGAGCTCTCATCAAAGATTTTGGCCTCGAACCTTTGTAGGCTTCGGTGCTCCATTGCGCCAATCAGGTGGCAATTCACATTGCATCCAACTCGGTGTTCCACGAACGAACAAAACATATTAAAGTTGACTGTCATTTTCTTCGAGAGAAGCTCGAAGATGGCGTCATTGAATTCATATACACAAGAAGCGCAGATCAGTTGGTTGATGTCTTCACTAAAGCCACAAGTGAAAAAGTCTGCAAAGATCTCCATTATCGGAACGACCTCATTGATATCTTCAGTCCCAAGGCATCGCATTCAAGCTTAGTCGATCGTCCCTCGAGCTCATAAGCTGTTGTACTCTTTTTCCTTTGTCGGGTTTTTGTCCCAATTGGGGTTTCCCCAAAAAAAGGTTTTAATGAGGCTTCACTTATGTTGCTTTTGAACGCCTAAGCTTGAGGGGGAATGTTAAGAAGAAAGGCCACGTCCCGCTCTTCTCTACGTCCCGAGCCGTATCCCGCCCGCTCCTCTGTCCCGAGCCGCGTCCCGCTCTTCTCTGCATCCCGAGACGCATCCCCCTCCTCTCTGTGTCCCGAGCCACGTCCCGCTCGTCTCTGTGTCCTGAGCCGCATCTCGAGCTGCGTCCCGCATCCTGCGACCTGGCCAAGCCTATTTATGACCTGTGGGGTCTTCTATGTGTTGTTTACCGCTCTAGCTCATGCATGTTACATCTAAACTTGTGCCTTGCATGTGTACTTGTATTTTCCTTGTTTTTCACCCTTTCTTGTATAAATAGGTACCTTTAGTTCTAATGAAATACATAAGAGAATACTTATTCTTATCCTCTCTAATTATTTCGATCTTTTGCTCGCTCTTAGTCTTTATATCTTGCTTCCGTTGATTCATATTTGTTCTAAAAATTCTACACCAAGAAGTTTAGATCAAATAAATGTGTTTCAAAAGTGATAGTAGTGTTTTAAGAACTCGTTGGATGAATTATAACAAATTTCAAACTAATACATTTAAATGTTCGACAAATCTCAACATTATTAATATCATTATCTATATTGATTCTGAATTAAACATCTATAAAGAGACATTTCTAAAGAGACACACATGGGTGATATGGATCGAATGGTCAAAAAGGTCACAATAATCCATTTTCATATAATTAGAAACAATAGATGTGAACTCAATGAATTTATGGATTTATAAGGATGTAAGGATGAAAACCATACAAAATAAGACAATTTCAATGTTTAAATATGCATCATTCAAATTTATACCAATTGAGGGTCGTACAAGGGTCATATTGGGTCGCATGAGCCGGATGGGTTCCTATGATATTGAGTCGAAAGGTCACAAAGGTTACAATAGTCCATTTTCAAATAATTAGGAAAAATAGTTGTGAACTTGTAGAATTTATGGATTTATAACGATGAAAGGACGAAAAAGAATTTATGCCTTTCACATAATTATGAACAATAGATGCAAAATAAGACATTTTCAACGTTTAAATATGGATTTATATATAATGATTGACAAAGGTCACAAAAGGTCACAACGCGACTCCCACCGATGATGCTGACCTTGAGCATCCCAGATTACCCCTACTTTAAATAGCACAGATACAACATGATGTCTGAGTCTGTCGATTACCAAGATCTTAAATAATGCAAATACAACACAATGTCCTCTATCCACATTTTAAGGACTTGATGTGACTGCATAGAGACTAGTTTCGTTGATTACCTAGACCTTAACTAACACAGAGAACATGATGCCTTATGTCCATCATGTCACCTTCGTGACGAAGGTCCCAAGTTCAAAAAGATCATAAAGATTTCTTAGAGAATTTTGGATTAGAGATGTAGATGAAGAGAGGAGAGAGATGAGATTCAATCTCAGATGGGTGAGATGGTGACACTTAGAGAACTTGATAAACCTTTTAATAGAAAGATGGATGGACTGATGAGAGTGTGTCGTAGACACATGTATTTGAAAAAAAGGCATAGCTGGCATTCGAAAACACAAGAGTTTGATATTGAAAGGATGAGTCACATGGGTCACATTGTTCCCATGGGCCGCATATGTCGCATGCGTTGCAAGAGTCGCATGGGTCGCATGGATCACAAAAGTCACTTGGGTCCTAAGGGTCGTAAGGGTTGCAAAGATCGAAAAGTCACAAAGGTTACAGTAGTCCTTAAACATCAATGAGGAAAAATAGATGTGAACTTGACGAATTTATCGATTTATAACGATGAAAGGACGTAAACCAAGGTTTAGTCAAATAATATAATACTAAAAACTAACAAACCTTTCTTTTTTTAAATTAGTCTAGCCTAGTTTGTCACGTTCCAAACACTGTCAATGATACTGGCATTTGAACCTGTTTGTCTCGACGAACATGGGGTTTTTCATCTAGCCTCACCGGGTTCAGGACAACGATTCTCTTTAGATCTCCCTCTTTTCCTTTTCTCAGCCAACATAGGAGGTAGAACTATAAATTCAGAATATTGAGGAGGAATGTTCCAATCACTGCAATCAAGAACCAGATACATAGTTTTTTGGTAAGCCAAACGCCATGTATCCCGGAGGTAGTATGTTGAACATAGTTCTAGTATCTTGTAACCTTTATCAACCTTTTGTGCAGCCGCAATTGCGTGACTGCATGGATACTTATCCACATCAAACCTTTGCAGTCGCACGTTCTTTTTTGAAGAGTCACTAAAAATCTTCGAACATTCTCATTTCTCGCCTCATACTTCCATTGTCTTTCCCAGTCACATTAGTGGTTAAGAAGTTATATCTTTCATCCTTAACTTTGCATCTTTCCCACTTAACGGGATCAAGTTCCTCTTTCTCCAAATACTTTGGAACATCAGAAGACCTGCACAAAGATTACGAAAGTCACAAAAGTTATAGAGGTCACAATATTCAAAAAGTGACAATGGTCATATTTGTACCTAACCTTCAAATCATTAAATAGCTCGTCAAATTCGTTCACCATGTATGTTACTGCACATTTGAAGAATATTTCTGCCACCATATCACCCTTTGAACTCTTTCTACATTGGCATTTATTAGTGTAGCCCTTTATATTTTGCGTTATATGATGCGCACAAAAACCATGATCAGCTTCTTTGTACACTTGTTTGACTGCTTTTATCAAGCTTTTATGGCAATCAAATATCAACATGACATCTCATCCATCCGATATAGCCTCTTTCAACCTTGATATTAACCATGTCCATGATTCATCCTTCTCTCTCTCGACTATTCCCCGAGCAAGAGGGTATTGGTGATGTTCACCATTTTGCGTGGTTGTCATGATCAATGTTTCCTTGTACACTTATGTCAGAAATGTTTTACTCATGTATTTACATCCTCTTATAGCCACTTCCACAACCATAAAAAGGTATTTGAAGTTTTTAAATCACCGTCCAGTTGAAGATTTACGACAGATCCGAGATTTCTTTCTGAAAACATGTGCAATCACCTTGAAAGCCTCTTAGAATGATCAAAGTCATCACCACGAATCTCTTTTTGAGAACTGCATTTGCCTCTTAATGTCATTAAATACAATACATCAGCATTGTACTTTGCTTTTACATGAACCATCAATATTTTTGCTAGAGGTGTTTCATATTTCCCGACATATTCCTTATTCAAATAATCATTAAAAAAATTTGTTGTATTCTTTGTAGCTTATATCGATTTAGATACAGTTGAAGACTTATGAAAGGGATAATATATTCATTCACTAAACCGTTTGTAATTTGGATTGCTGCCACACATAATTTCCACTTCCGACAAACTTTCCCACAGCTTGGAATCAGAACTCAATGTTGTATATCTAAAAGAAACTTCAAGTTAAATTTTCCTTACAAATACATCCAAATCCTTCTTGATATAAAAATGTTGCCAAATTTTAAGTTGCAATCCATCTTCAGACTCGAAGACTAAATTTCAATTGGTTGGCTTCTCCTAAACTACCATTCCAAATTATTCTCATCATGACCATCACATCCTTATGCTTTGTTGGCACATTAATATCAACTTCATTAATTCCACAAACAACTTCATGAATGACCATATTCATGACACAACCACCATCTTCTCTTAACCTGCTGGTATGTTCACTATCAGAATTATCTGAATCCAAAACATTTATTGTTTTCATCGGTTTACTCTCAACTCTACTTTTGTTATTTGAATCTACAATAATACAATCATCATAATTTACAATACCTTCATTCTCACCTTCTCTAGCAATATTTTCAAAAGCAAGAATTAGAGATTCAACTTCCCTCTAAATTTTCATTTCACACTTCACACTTGCCAATTTTATCTCCACATACAGCAGCGATCAAATTTTTTTTATGCGATCGAACAAATAACAAATATAATGATTGTCATTCATTAAATATGGCAGCTTCCTATTTTCATAAATATTGGAAAAATAGCTTAACTTCAACTTCGTTCTATTTATTTTCACGATCATCTCTACGCACAACTCATCCATAAGTGGCTATATATCAGACTAATTAGAGGACAACAGAAAAATACTCTTTCGTTTTCCTGAACTCCACTAACCCATTCAAATTTTCCATTTACGTTTTTCCCATTTCCACCATACAAAAATAAATTAGTGTGATTTCCTCATCCACTGAATCCATTGATCCTGTAAAAAAACATAAAATACAGTAAATTCTTATATGATAATCTGCGATCCACAGCTACCATGTGTTTCGTTATGACTCTATGACCCAATGCGATCGTGCTACTCGATGAGACTTTGTGACCCAATGTGACTCTGTGGCCCACTACGATCATGTGTTTAAATATAAATCTATGACTTAGTGCGACCGTGCAACTAGATGAGACTTTGTGACCCAATGCGACTCTGTGACCCACTGCGATCATGTGTTCCAATATGACTCTTTGACCCAAGGCGATCGTGCGACTCGATGAGACTTTGTGACCCACTACAACCATATGTTTCAATATGACTATGTGACCTAGTGGGATCGTGCGACTCGAAGAAACTCTAACACTCACTCAAATCATTTGACTCACTCCATTTCACTCGGTGACTCGTTTTAAATACATCAATATACGTCTCATTTTGAAAAAGATAGAATCGAATCTATTCGTATTATTACTTACTTGGGTTATCAAATTCACAAAAGAAACACGAAAAACTCACTATATATACCACTTTTTTCTGTGATAATTTCAAGCTTATTTGTTGAGAACAAACGATTTCAACCTATTTACGATAAATCTGATACCGATTTTAAGCTACTCGCGGCAAATCTGATGTGTGAGAATAGTAATTATCACGCCAAATGAGAGGAAAATCGAGGTGGTTCGGAGAAGAGAGAAAATTTTCGATTAAAGGAAAAGGACAATATAGGGTTATCATTATTATAAGGGTAGAGTTGAAGTTGAGATTTGTTTTAGGCAAATGAAGGATTGAAGTCCTAAAAGCATACCAAGTGTATTTTTTATTTTATCCAAACAAAAAATATACTTTCAAACAATATTGTATTTTTCAAATATAAATATATATAGATTGAGAGAGTGGATCTATAGAAGAAAAGATCATCTAACAAAGGAAGTTTCGCAAGAAGTTTTACACGAATTGGAGTAGTTCATGAGTTTTATGTCGATTCAACCTTTTTTTCAAGAACACGGGACAATGTTATTTCACTGCAAAATATGCAAAAACATGAAATATTGATGTCAAAAAATTGTTTTCAAACACATTTACAATGTGGGTTTCGTACAGAATTACGAAACTTAGTTCTTTCACAGTGAAAAAAAATGAACAGGTTCATTGTGAAACAACGACGACCGATCCATTGAAATGATGTCAGATACGTTTTCTGGAGTTGTCGAGCAAACACATAAAGAGATGTCAAACAATGAGACACACCAATTTTTCAATCTATTGGATGCGGCGAAACAACCTATATATGAAGATTTTCGTGAAGGTCTATCTCGTTTATCCTTGTCATCAAGATTGATGAGTATAAAATAGACTACAATTTAGCCGAAAATTCCAAGGATTCATTTTGCAAAACCATACGTGAATATTTTCCGGTAAATAATCAACCTCCTGAGATATATTGTAAAACAAAGATTGTTTTAAAATATTTGGTAATGCCACATGAGAAGAGTGATGTTTGTAGAAATAGTTGCATGTTGTTTTGGGGAGAAGATAAAGACCTTTGGAACGTATATTTTGTGGTGTAAGCAGATTTTGTCTAAAAAACCATCTTTATGAAAATATGTCTGTAAAGAAAGATGTTCTATATACCTGTAGTAAACGGTTTGAGAAGGTTATATGAATAAAAAACCAATGTGGCAATGGGAGGGCACGTAGAATACTCGACGGGTGAAAGTATAATGCAGCATCCATCAGATGGTAAGGCTTGAAAGGATTTCAATGAAATATTTCCTGAGTTTGCTTATGAAACGAGAAATTTTTATCTTTGTTTGTATACCGATGGTTTTATTCCATATGGAAAGTCTAGAAGTCAATATTCTTTATGGCATGTGCTTTTGTCTCCGTATGATTTCCTCTCGATATGTGTCTAAAAAGAGAGGTCATGTTTCTAACGTTGCTGATTCCTAGACCATAGCATCCGAAGAAATGTTTCGATGACTTGTTTCAGCCCGTAATTCATGAATTAAGATATTTTTTAAATAATGGAATTGTTGCATATGATGTAACTACGAAGCGAAATTTCACAATGACAGCGGACTTGTTGTGGAAAATTAGGGACTTCCCTGTCTATTGAATGTTATATGGTTTCAACACACACGGGATATTGGTATGTCCATATTGTATGAAGGATACATATCTTTTTCATATAGTACATGAGAAGAAACCATGTTGGTTTGATTGTCATAGAAGATTTTTTTTCTCGTGGAAATATATTTAGAAAAGATAAAAAAGACATTTTCGAAAGAATGTACTACAAAATGAATAATGCAATTCATTCAAAGAGTAATGCAAATAATATACAAATACTAAACACGTTGGCAAATTTACATGAATCGGTGGAATGTAGCAGAGATCGTGGGCATCAAAAACCATAAAGACAAGGTGAATGGGATAACTGGTGTAAACGTTGTATTTTTTGGAACAATCATATTTGAAGTCACTTATATTACATCATAATTAGGATGTTATGCATATTTAGAAAACGATAACATCATCAACACTATTTTGAATGTGACGGAGAAAACGAAGGATAACATACAATCAAAGAAATATTTGAAGACAATATGTTGAAGGCCTTAGTTGGAATTACATGATAGAAAGGTATATATCTTAATATTCAGATTGTTTGGGCCAACGAAAACAACATCATCTGATGTGGTTAAAAGAAGATGTTAAAAAGTTTCATCGGGTTAAAAAATTACGATTATCACGTTTTCATGCAGCCACTCATTCCAATTGCATTTTTTAAGCTATTACCACGAAAACGTTCACAATGTGTTATGTGGAATTAGCATATTCATCAAAGCTATATATTCAAGAAATTTAAAAAAATGGCTTAAAATTATTGAATAAAATATTTCCGAGGTGTTATGCTCATTGGACTAATGGTCTTGAAAAAATGTATTGTGTTGGCCCATTACATTTACTTGGGGATACACATTCCACACTTACGAGCATAAAAAAACATATAAGCACATTCAGTTACAGTGTTTACGTTCATAGTTAAATAGTGGATGATAATTTCTACGGGATGTTACAGCAAATTTTACATATGGAATATCTTGGTTTCATTGGATTGAAGATAATGCTTTCCAAATTTTAGTGGTTTGACCCAACCATAGAACGTGGTATACCATAAAATCGATGGGGAGGAATTGAAATCAACATGGCATGACAATATCCAAAGTACGATCCATCCATCACAACATATCAAGCAGATCAGGTTTGTTACGTGTATTATCCAAAAACGTTAAAATGTCAAAGAGAGGAGTGGTGTGACATAGTTAAAATTAAACAATGTGGCGTTACAAATACATAAGAAAAAGAAGATCTATTGCAAATCGATCATCCTAAGCCCATACAGTTAATTGATACAGACAATCATGAAGAGATTATCGCAAAAAGTGACATAGATGGCGAATACATTGGCTATTATGAAAATTTTGAACAAGAAGACGCAGAAAATGAACATGGTGATAAATTTCATGCACCATTGAAGGAAGACTCACCAAGTGAAGAATCAACGAAAGAAGATATGTGAAATATGTAATCCTAGTATCAAACTTTTGTAATTTATTTTATTTAAATAATGTTTTCCATTTCCAACAGGCATCCTTTGGAACTTTCAACGTATGCTTATTGAATAGTTTAAATTATGTTTGACACTTAGAAAATTTTCACGGTTTTCCTTTTTTCAAAGGGCATCCGTCGGAATTTTCCAACGAATGATTGTTGAACTGCATAAACCATTCCAACAAATTACTGTTTTAAAATTGAAACATGCATTCGTTGGAATAGGTCATAATGGCTATGCTTCGCCTAGGTAGCTCGTCACATCAGAGCGCGAATTTCCAACAAATACACATTGGAAAGAAGACGTACAACCGTTTTATGATCTCTATTGCATCCAGAATAGAATTTTCAACAGACACCTGTTTGCCTTTCCAACGTATCTCCATTGGAAAATCAACAGTCAAGTTAATAAATGACTTCCATTAATTGGACACATTTTTTAACAGACATCCATTGGCATTTTCTACAGATGCCTATTGGAAAATTCTGTAGTTAAATCGTTGGAACAGTTCATTTTCAACACAATCTCAATACAAAAATAATAAATTCTCTCAAACATAAATCCTAAACACTTAAACACAATGAGAGCTCAACGATTTATCGGTCACAGTGGTTTGTTGGCGGATTGCACAAGAGCCATGTCACCGTCTCCTCCGCCACCATATCGGCCTTCGTCACCTATATTGACACCAAAAATATTTAATGAAGAAGACGATATGTGGATATTAACTCTTTTATCAATATCTTCGACGAGCATGCAACTGCTCTCATTAATGATTCCAAACGTCCTGTCGGAACTTTGTAGTAAACTACTATTTATTTACACATATTTATTAAATTAATTTTAAAAATTGTCTAATGATCATTTCCACGTGTATATTTGATGTAGATGATGTTCTTAAACACACGAATAACAACATTATCCAAGGTTATTTACAAGATCGATTAAAATAATCCTGGTAGGTTACGCTAGAGGTTACATTTATCATAAATATGCTTCTATAAGATTTTATCTAATACTATAATTGGATTTGATTAATAAATTAATTTCTATACATTTAATTTTGTAATGTGCATATGGATAGTGGAAGACAGACACATCGCACATCTATACCGTCTGGATGCGCGATATGCTAGCTCGGTTGCGTTTGATGATGAACAATGCCAAGCGCAACTATTATAACAAGAAAATCAAACCGACATGGGAAATGGACGAGATATTCAACTAACTCGTCCAACATTGGCAGTTGGAGGACTTCAAGGCCAAAAGCGAAAAGGAAAAAAAAAGTGAGTATGTCGAGAAATTTACCGGGGATGGTCGGCATCGCCAAACCTCGAGGTCAATGTTGTTTCCGAAAAAAATGAATAAGAAATTTGCAATTATAATTTAAATTTATTTTTATGTAAAATTGTTATCTAATCATATTATTTTAATGTTACAGAGATATATGATAGGAAGAGAATCGACTCTTCTTAAGTTGGTCGTTGAGACTTAAACCAAGAAGAAGCCCGTCGTAGGGGAAAAGGTCGACGAACTTGAGCTTGTTGACCCTCGAGTAGAGCAGATGGTGAAAGCTTTGATCGAGAAGATCAAACAACAATCACAAGCGATCGGTTCATCTCCTAATGAACTTATAAAAGGATAAAATTTATTTAGAGTAAATAATAACGTTAGTGCCAATAATTCTTATATAATTTTTTCAAATCGATATACTAACTTTAATTTGTTTCATATGCAGTCTATTAGGTCATATAGGTGGCATCTATACGGTCAGAGTTCTCTACAAAAAGATATTATAGAGATGTCACGATGATACCCCCACGGTCCAACAGACTTTCACGCAAGAACGACGCATCGAGCAGTTCGAGGCTACACTTTGAAAATGCAATGTATGCTTCCAGAAACACGATTGTAGATGCGTCATATGGAGAGTATCATCAAGTTGATGATCGATTTACCGTACCAGCCACCACCATCAACAGAGGCAATAACGTCGATACAATAACCAGTCATCGACTCTAACGAAATACATTCTCGAGTTGTTGGCGAGAGTGTGGACGAAGACGACGGTGCTAGTTTAGATGATATGTAAGCAATTTTTTAATTTTGTATAAAAATTTGTATATATAAAAAATTATTGAATTTATTTTATTTAATTATTTTTTTAATTCGTCAAATTTTCAACGGATGTCTGTTGATAGAAAAAAATTATCTGATGACGATTGGTGAGAGCTCGGAAAGCACAACACACCATTACTCAGGAGAAATCAACAAGAATCGAAGATAACCCAACGACGAAGACATAAATCACCAAACAAATAATCAGAAATCATCAGTGTGAACTCTTAAATCGACAATAGAAGAACCCATCAGTGGTAACAAGCACACCGCGATGAGGACCACAGAGAAATCTTAGACAATAGAACATAAAAGAGCACCACGATATATAGCACAACACAACTGAACCAACAAAGAGGCACAACATAAACAAATCGCATAAAAGGACAACACATCAATCCCGAACATACGAATTCACTTCACGGAAAAGACTACGATCAAGAGAACGACATAATCGAATGAAAACAATTTTGATACACACGAGCAAACAATGAGCTAATACGCATACCTAAACGCACAATTACGAAGAAAAGAAGAAGTCAAAATCCATATTTCGGATAGATGCTCTTATACAATGATGATAAAACCATCGACTGCTCAAAGAATGCTCACACTCGCATTAGATTATTAAGTTATGAATATGAGAATATATACATTGCTCTGGTTAATGTATTTACATATTTACATTTATGCTAAGACTATAAAGTTATGGTTCTAAACTATACATTCCATCAATTTTGGATTGAATCCAAATATATTCGGATTAATTCACGACCAAAATAGTGCCAAAGGATTATGCAATAAATTGTAGGTGTTTTTTCGCAGACACAAAAAAAAAAGATTCAATGATATTAGTGATAGGATTTTCTTATGCAAACCCACACATGTTAGAACAATCCTCTATCTATAGTGGTGTATAATAAATAATTAAATATAAACGGAAACGAATATATATAAATATTGGCATTTCGATCGAGGCCTGCAAGCAGTGTCCTAATACAGAATTTGTTTCCGCCTAGAGGATTCAACGATCACAGAAGTACCTTCTACCGAATCTACTTTGAATGCTTTGTACGATAGAACAAAATAGTATTTTCGAAGAGAAAATTGAGTTATATTTTCTTCAATGATAAGTCTCATTTATAGAAGACTTAGGAGCCTTCAGAGGCCAAAATTCGGTTTAAATTCAAACAGTCATGACTATTGAAAAAGTTGTGTTTCATAAGTCCGAAAATTTAAAAATTCTCAAAATTATAAATTAATTTCGGATTTAATCAAAGAGTCCAAGGTCCTATCGTTGACATTTAATATGCGTTAAATATCCACAAATTTATCCACATATCCAATTCCAAAACCATCACCAAACCCATGTCATGAATCAAATGTGTAAACTAAGAAATCATTAATATAATATATTGATGAATTTCCATATTCCCAATTAAAACTATGTCCCTTCAACTTCATCTTATTTTTCTATCAACACATATAACATGCTTGATTAAAAGTATATCTACAATATTAAGGAAATCACTAAATCAATCATTTGAAACTTTTCTTAGAACTAGGATTTAAACTTAAGTTTTATTTTCTATATTTTCCTTTGAAATGTGCAAACCAAAGCATATAACATGGTTAATTAAAAGTATATCTATAATATACTAACAAAAACACTAAATTAATCATTTGAAACTGTTCTTAGAATTGGGATTTAAACTTAAGTTTTCTTTTCTATGTTTTGCCAAACATTTTGATATCATTTTAATACGAAATTAGACCAAAAGTAATCTGCAACATTTGAAATCTCTAACTTTAATATAATTTTTTCAAACTGAACTTTGTTCCTGGTTTAAATTGATCTTTCTCAATTTAAACTTGTAAATGATCCATGCACTTTAAAAATTTTATATTTATTCATATTTCTTATGTTTGTATTACAGATATATTTTCTATTTAATTTTTTTTGTCTAACTTTAAATTTTATATTTTCTATTTAATAAGAATAAAGTTCAATTTATTATAAATCAATATTTTCTAAATACTTCTACGTTCAATTCATAATATGTAATCACAATAGAACATTCCAAATAAGTAATTGGAGTTAGAATTTTTATGACTGCAGACTTGAATTTTTTGTAACATTTAATTACTATCTAGTTAACTAACAATTGAATTTATATGTCAATTAGGGCCACGTAGCATTGATAAAAATAATTTTTTTCTCAAAGATTTGAAGCAAAACTAACGATATGAGGGTGAAGTCAATTTCCTTTGGTTGGTGTCGAGACTGAATTTCTAAATATAAATTTAATTCAAAGGAAAAAAAATACAAATTGATTAAATCTTCTCAAATTGATATTTGCTTGACTCGTCATGGAGTTGACCGTTGACCACATCGTGCATTGACCTTTCTTTGCAATATGGTCAATTCCATTTCGTTGGTGCTTCAAACGTTTTTTTTTTTCTGTTGTTGTGATAATTACAGTTGAACCCGTCCACTTTATTGAAATGAAGATTTAATAACACTATGCAAATAATTCAAAATTTTGAAAATGAACTTAAAAACAAGAAAAAGAGGAAAGCAATAATTCAACCAAGAGATATATTTGAAAATTAATTATCGGAATTGGTAAATAATATATAGATTAAAATTTATTATTATTATATTGTGATATTCCACGATAATTAAGATATTAATCATGATTCGTATATACATATATATGATTATGAATAATCTCAACTTTTTAATAGTTTTTGGAATTGTTATAAACTAACATCTGTAATTAATATGATATCAAAAATTGATTCGCACCGAATTGAATATTTAATGTGAATGTTCCATGATCGAAATTGGATATGTTGAAAGTGCTATATTTGTATTGTCACTTATTATTACTATGAATTCATAAGTATATATATATATATATATAATTGTGGATAACATTTTACTCTTTATCTAATTTTTAAGTGGACGTAAAACTCAAAATTTGAGTTTGTGATGTTTACGCTTCATTTAATTCATTTAATTTGAATATGTAGATGTTGAATCTCTATTTATAATATTTATGTTTTAAAGATTAAAAAAATATTATATTGTCTTACATCTATTATAACATTAACCATGTACTCACACTTTTTTTTTTTAACAAACTTTAACTTTAACGTCATTTTTTTTTTCATTAAAATTTAATCCAAAGTTATACTTCTTAAACTGTCTAATATTTCTCATAAAACAAGAATCATATGAACATTCTCACAATAAATATATATATATATATTCAAAATATTGATCTAAACCTAACTAATCATCAAAACTAACACAAGAATTTAATCATGACTCATGCCATATTTGATGTTATAACAATTTAAACAACACATTAGAACCATTTCTTTACAATATTCATGAATTCCACAAATGGAAAATGGTGATTACAAAAGCAATTAGTAGTTTAAAGAAGAAATAAAGACATTCCAAATTATAGTTTTTTCACTGACGTTAACCGAAATATTACATTATATATATCAAGAAAATAATACACACTATATTCGGCTAAAAAAAAATCCAACGAGATTAATGGCTCTAAATCCGTTTACTTGAATGGTTTTATTATCTCCTGAATCAATAGGTCACCTTCTATATGAATTGCTCAAAGATTTTGTAGAACCAGCAAAGAAATCCAACAAGAGCTTCTGGAGATCATCCGTACTGTACTTGATGTACCTTTCACTGACATTGTTCTTATGTCTGCTGAAGAATGTCCAGTACGCTTGAATCACCCATTGAGACACCGAAGTCCTTAGATCTTCTCTAAGCCCTTCGTCTGCGATAAGCCAACCGGTCTGAGCCTTGTAAACCTCCTCAAACGCCGCGTTGAAGCTCTGGAACCTCTCCTTTGGACGTAGACCTCGAGAACCCGAGCCTGAGCCTGAGCCCGACCCAGAGTTTGCAGTACCCGATGATGTCCCTTCGTCCTTAAGCAAGGCGAGGATGGTGCACCACGTTGCACGTTCGTACTCCTTAGCGTGCTGCCGAAATTTCCATGTGTGGTTTCGGGTCCATTTGTTCCCAAAGATGTGTCTCAGCTCCGAGTTTATCACCTTTCGGGTCATGTAGTGGATGTTGTTTAGCAGGAAGAAGTGCTGCAGAGCAACGTCTTTGTATAATCTAGATTTCTCTTGGAGATTGGCTTCCAGAACAGATGTTATGGCGTAAAAGTGTCGGGTCATCGCCATGAAATTCCCCGCCGAAGGAGAGTTTTGCCCAGTCTCTTCTTCTTCGATAACCGGATTGATATCTGGTGATGCTGGTGGCGTTAGATTTGCTACCTCGTCGTATTCTCTAAGGAGTGTGTCAAGCGACTCGCCAAAGTCTGTGAGCGCCATGAGGTAGTTCATTACATAGTTGGTCAGACGGTGAACCCCGCCCCCCGGAAGAGGATTTGACGATACATCAGAGGCGATAGCATTCTTGAATTCAAGAAATGTGGATCTTGCGCAATCCCCGAGTCTTGTCATCACCTGCAGATACTCTATTCTAACGGCTGAACCAGAATCATCTGAGAACAAAACATCAATGTCGGGGAGAAGGTCAGAGACCACCTCGTACATGTCCAGAATCCTAAGCAACTTCTCAGGCAGTCGAGGACCAAGGGACACAGCTTCACCGAAATTGAGCAATTGCATCATTGGTGCCTTCACCGTGTCCACGAAACAGGTTAAACTGGTCACCACATGGTCCCCGAAGACCTGATTGTCGAGCCATTTCTCACTAATAAGATATATTCGGATAAGGTTTCTCATAACACGGACCCATTTCTTGATATTTGAATTTAAGATCGACCAATCCATCCTCAGCACATCCTCGATGCTCATCTTCTCAATCTCGTGATTGTAGAGAAACTCGTCCAGCATGTCTTTCCTAACAATGGTGTATGTTTGGATACACTCGCGGCCATAACTTGCAGAGATCATGGCGTTTGCAATTTTCTTGAGATCAGGAATGACGTCAGGGTTAACCAAATCGATTACACCTTCTCCAGAATTTCTCCTACTGCTATCTCCAAGAAGCAAATCCTCACTCGAAATGGCACCGAATGAAGCCACGGATACTTCTTCCGCTACGCCATCTGCTTCACTTGACCGGAAAGACATGTGTTCGGGTTCAAAAGGCAACCTGTTTTCAACGAGCATATGCCTGAACTCATCCTCGAGCCTTGTCATCGCTGTTTGAAGTGCATCACGAGCTTTTCTCAGCAACGGCTCCTGCTTTCCTGTCTTGCCTAAACCCTCAGAACTCTCCAACTTTGCAGTGAGAACTCTCAATTCATTCACATCATTCAAATACTCATTACCCTCATCTGGACCCGAGTCCCATATCATCGATTCATCCGCCTCTCGATTCATAATCTTCTCAGTAAGAACAATAAGCCTCTGCTCAGTCTCACTTATAACATCTTCCTCGTCTCTATCATCGATGCTTACGACACGAGACAGCTTCGATAAGAGATGTGACAAAACCTTCCTCGTATCTCTGCTAAGGTTTCGACATGATCCGAGTTCCTCAACAAGACAATTTGCAGCAACAATCAGTCTGTCTTCTCCATCTGTCTTCGAAATCAATACCTCAAACTCACCCATCTCCACACTATCACCAATTCCACGGAGACTTTTATTCAACTACAAACTCAATAAACTTAGATCTAACCGTAGTTCTCAAAACTTCATTCCTCAACAAAGGCTACAGCTGACATGCTAGTTCTTCTTCACTTAGTCAATCCAACACTCCCAAAACCATAAATTTATGAAAACTGTAGCTACAAAGCATTAGGGAACAATCAAAGAACAAAACAAACCCACAAAAAGGAAGAATCCGAAAGATTTAGGACAACAAGAAGGTTCGGATTGCAGAAGTTCTTACCAGAGATTAACAATGGACAGGAAAAGAGGGTTTTGTTCAGTTTTCAACAAAGGAAAGATTCAAAAGGTGAGATCTTTATGAAAATTATGAGGAAGGGTTGGTTGTGGAGAGAGAAAATTGTTGAAGTCAAAATAGGGAAGAAAGGGAATGTACGGAGAGTCGAGGAGAAACCACAAACCCCATGAGAAGATCGCTCGTGCCCGACTATTACCAAAAGCTTGCAGATTTACTGGGCAAGAATTTTCCCGGAAAATCTCTCTAACTCTTATCTCTATCTCTCTATATTTTCTGCTCATGAAGGCGTCTTCTTCTTTAACCTCCACAACAGAGGAAGAAGATTCAACAGAAGAAATGTAAAACTTAATTTTGTATTCAAGTACAAGTCAATTAATATTGTAATTATATTGGAGTTACTCAACACTAAAAAGAAAATAACCCACAAAAAAGTAAGAAAAGAAAAAAGAATTCAACAACTAGATAATATTAAAATTCATAAATATCGATATTAAATACCACTTCTAATAATATATCAATGACCAATTTGATGATATTGAATGGTATCTTACAACTTTAGGGTTTTCATTTTCCATATATGTTTTGTTTTTATTTAGGTGACAACGAAATGTTTTTTATAGGTCGTTCATTCATTCTAAAGATTCAAATACATCTAACTATGAAATATTATTAAAAAAAGACTCACCATATTATCATAAATAATCAAATTGAACTCCTTAAACGTTCTCCTACACCACAATACACATTTAATGAAAAAAAGTTATAGATTGTAGACCCATTTCAATTTTGAGGTTGACAGAACAAAATATGATGTTTCTAGAAAAATGATGCTTGAATCTGTACGAAAGTTTTCAATCGGTCAAAAGGTGTTATCTTGAAAAAGTTCATGTGATAACTTAAAATATTACCATTGGAAAATCGATTTATTTCACTAAAATTTTGGATATTTTAGATATAAATCTGGTGTACATCCAATTCTTCATAATACTGTTCACTTTTGTCATTTAAGTTTTAGAAAAACAATGGATTTTTTTTTTCATTTTTCCCTTTATTTCTTAGGATTTGACTATTTGGGTTTGAATGGAAATTCAATTTTCCAAGTTGCAAGAAGTTTCACAAGCAAAAACAACAAAAAAACACTAAGAATTTGAAAACAAAAAGAGTTTGAATTTAATGCTATGGCTTGATATAAGTTATTAGTATTTATATATAACATTTCAATTTTCAGCCCAATTAACAAATATTATGTGGAGAATTGTTGGGTCTATATATGATACAATATACATTTTTTTTTTTGCATTTAAAGTCCTTGCCTTGCATTTATATGGTCCCTGCACCAGTTGCTTGTACGGCTTCTGAAATCCGATTTGAAATCTGAAGCCTAACATATGGTATTTTTATGTTTTATTGTATTTATGACTTTATAATTATTGAACATACTTAAGTGTTTAGAACCATATGGACTTGAATAACATAAATTACAGATTGAATTATAAATTTTTATACTGTAAATATTTATTAGTTTATTATTAGATTAGAAGATTAATCCTAATTAATTCACATGATATAAGTTCATTACGTCTTATACTATCAGTGACAACAATATTAATCACATCAAATTTTGGTCTAATATCAATATATTCTAGAAAAAACAGTTCATTTAAATTTCGAAGATATTGCTTTAATTCTATTTTCTTGTGATTTTGATTCTCATTTGATTTTTCTTTCGACTTTTAATTTTTATATGATTCTCTCCTCGACTATAAAAATTTTGTCTATAACAGAAATTATCCAATAACCGATCCGATTTTGATCCAATTTTGATCCGAATCTGACCAAATTTTGACTTTAATTTTGATCCGAATTTGACTCAATTTGACCCAAGTTTGATCTTAATTTTGACTCGGTTTTAACCCGAATTTGTATTTAATTTTGATCTGAATTTTTACTTAATTTCAAATGGAATTTTAACAATAAATCAAATTAATTATTTAATTTAATCGATTTACTTGATTTAATTGATTTCGAGTAAAATTGAACACGACTTTTTACTTGAAATCAATTAAACGGTCTGATTAACTCGAATTCGACCCGATTTTGATCAAATTTAACCCAAATTTTTACTTAATTTTGACTCGAATTTTTACTCAATTTTAACTCGAATATCAACAATAAATCAAGTTAATTATTCAATTTAATTGATTTTGAGTCAAAATTGACTACGATTTTGTTAATTATATCAAAATTTGATCAAATCGAGTTAATCAATTTGCCCCCATTTCAACCCGAATCTGGTCTAATTTTGACCCAAATTGTGACCCCAATTGTGATCCCAAATTTGACTCGATTTTAACCCCACCTTCTACTTACTCGATTTGATTTTAAATGTTACATTTTAGAAAATTAGATTTGAATTTACTACACACATAAACATTAAATTTTAATTTTTAGATAATTTCATCAAAATCAAGTTACTTATTCGATTTAATTAATTTCGAATCAAAATTGAGAACAATTTTGTTAATTGTATCAAGTGAGATCAAATCGAATTAATCAGACCGCTTAATTGATTTCAAGTAAAAAAATGTACTCAAGTTTACTCGAAATCAATTAAATCAAGTAAATCAACTAAATTGAATAATTAACTTTATTTATTGTTAAAATTCGGGTTAACATTAAGAATTCTGGTCAAAATTAAGGACAAATTTGGGTTAAAATCGAGTCAAATTTTGGTCAAAATTGAGTCAAATTCGGGTCAAAATTAAAGTCAAATTAAGTTAAAATTCAGGTCAAAATTAGATCGGATTCGAGTCAAAATTGAGTCAAAAACAGATCGACAAACGGATAATTAACGAGGGGTTTTTAGGCAAATTTTTTATAGTTGAAGAGAGAATTAGATGAAAACTAAAAGTCGATGGAGCAATCGGATGAGCATCAAAATCAAAGAAGAATAGGATTAAAAAAACATTTTCGAATGAGGAATAGACTGTTTTTCTTATTATTTAATATAAATTTTATTTAAATTAAATTTAATCCAAAATTTAGCTTGTTTAGACATATTGATTTATAGATATACAATGAAAATAATTAGTCGAGTCAAATTCGGTGCAATTATCCTGAAAAAATTTATAAATTTTGAGTTTCCAAACGGATTAACTTCAAAAATACTCTCGTAGGGCTAAAACACTTCAAAAATACCCTTTCCGAAAAAGAAAAAATTTTTAACTTCAAAAATACCCTTATAAATGTTGATATTCCCAAAATACCCCTGCGACCTTACGACCCAGTGACCCAGTTTGACCCTGTCCCGTAGGTTCACTCGGGGCGACCACTCGGTTGTTAAGGTCGAACAACCAACGATCTCATGAGTCTTGTTCCGCTGCGACCCTTGGACCCTTGCGACCCTTATCCCTCTGCGACCCTTGGACCCCTGCGACCCTTGTTCCTCTACGACCCTTGGACCCCTGCGACCCTTGTCCTTCTGCGATTCTTAAACCCCTGCGATACTAATTTATTATTTACAAATTATTTACAAATTATATGAATAAAATTTTGAAAATACAGCTCAAATCAAAATATATTGGACCTGTGCGACCCCTCCGACCATGGCGACCCTTCCGACCATTTCGACCCTTTCGACTAGTCTTTTCAATGTCAGACTACTGCTTTTTCCAGGTTCTAGCTATGCTTTTTATTTTACCAATGCCACATTGAAGACCTATATTAAAGGTTCTTTAATGTGGTCAATACATGCACCTTGGTCATTCTTTGTATTTATTGTCTTTCTGGATTTTAGGAGTCCATTTATTTTTCGTTATAAATAGAGGAAGAAAAACCGTAAAGCTACAACAAGCACCAAATCATCTCTTGTTTAGAGTCTTTCATTCTCTCAAAAGGGCGATTTCTAACATCTAACCCTAAATTCTCTAAAAAATCCTTGTTACCTTGTGACCGTTAAGGTCACATGGTCGACCCAGGGCATCGTGCTGTCTATTTGTTACTCAATGTCTTGGTAATCGTCGGACTCAGTCTGTATGCAGATACACACAAGTACTTACAACTTCGATGGAGGACTTTGTGATGTATCTGCACTACATAAGGTCTTGGTAATCGGCGGACTCAGACATCCGCGTTACCTAAGGTCACGGTTGGAGGTCATTTGCTACCGTGGAACTCACCATACATGACTCAAAGCCCGAAATGTCAATAGAGCATTTCTTGCGGGGAAGGAGTCATTAATCTTCAGCAAATTTGACCTTTTTTTCTTTCCTTTTTTTCTCGAACTTCTTTTTGCCTTTTTCTTTTGCTTCAACTTTTTTCTTTCCTTGTTTTAACCGTTGTGACCTTTGAGACCTTATGTAACCTTATGTAACTCTTGTGACCTTTGTAACCTTTGAGACCTTATGTAATCAATATTTAAACGTTGAAAATGTCTTATTTTGCATCTATTGTTCGTAAGATTATGAAAGAAGTCGAATCAATATACAATCTTCGAAAATATTATACGGAAAAGGAAATATAATATCGCATAATATTATACAATCTTCGAAAATATTCCAGATTTAAATAAGATATCAGAAAATATCCAGAATATCTCATAGAATATCATCAGAATAACTTTTGTGACCTTTGTAACCCATGGACGACTCATGCGACCACATATGACCCATGAACGACTCATGCGACCAAACATTACCCATGGACGACTCATGCAACCAAATATGACCCTTGGACGACTCATGCGACCCTATAAGACCCTTGTACGACTCATGCGACCCTATATGACCACATATGACCCATGGACGACTCATGCGACCAAACATTACCCATGGACGACTCATGCAACCCTATATGACCAAATATTACCCATGGACATCTCATGCGACCACATAAGACCCTTGTACGACTCATGCGACCCTATA
>CM071864.1:46471335-46498522 GCA_036759665.1 Gynandropsis gynandra | reverse complement strand
CCCCATGGAAAGCCTTCATAAAATTCCAAGTCATCAACCATGTCAATGAGATCATGGCTGATAGAGTTTTCTGCTGAAGGCTTGTGAGCCATAACTTACGCCAACAACATCAAAGTTGCGAACTTCTTCCGGTCGTCGGAATTCTTCGCCTTCACAAGCTTTTCACTGACTTGTTCGGGGGTCACCTTTCCACGGCCGAAATTCTTCATCCTGAATGTGACACCCATCATGGACTCCCATCCTATGGGATATGGTCCGCATTTCAATCCGGAAATTAGTGCGTGCTCCACTATAGAGTACCGGATGGGAATGCCGTTTATGACGAACCACAACTCTGTATTGTCCCGTATAATCACAGAGTGATTTAGTAGTACAGACATTTGAACCTTCGTCAATGTGGAGTCACATTGTAAGTGGAATAAATGCCTAAATTGTGACTCCTTCTCAAAGTAATGCAACTCCTGTCCATTTAAGATTCCTCACAGCATCCTTATTGTCTCGTGAGGATAACACTTGGTGCTGATCTTTGGAATTCTGTCCATGTGCTTGAATTCATACACAAATTTCGGTTTTGGAGCCACCTGCAAAATGACCAATTACGAATACATTATACTTCTACCGACCTAAGCGACCCATGGGACTCAACCGACCCGTGCGACTCTAACCGACCCGTGCAACCCATGCGACTCAAACGACCCTCAGACACTCCACGACACTCAACCGACCCACGTCCCTCAAACGACCATTGCGACCTAACCGACTCACTGACACTGACACTCACCCGTTTCAAATCAATAAACTGAGTCGAAGATGGTCATGAAACTACTGCGACCCTTGCTACTCAACCGACTCACGGAGTCGAAGATGTTCATGCAACTCCTGCGACCCTTGCGACCTAACCGACTCACTGACACTGACACTCACCCATTTCAAATCAATAAACCATTTTGTGACTCGAAAGCTTGCAAAACCCTAGAAATCGAACTACTTACACTTATTGACGCCATTGAAGATTGATTCGTGCTCTCTTCGCCAGTGATGCTGCTGATTCTAGCCATTTTCCTTCTCGCCAACTTCAAATCGATCCCTCTCAAGTTCGACATCACTTATTTCTTTCTTGCTATAAACTTTAAACAGGTTTCACGGCGAAAAACTGTTCGGCTTTCTCGTTGTCGGCAGTTTTTCACGTCGAAAAACTACCGAACTTCCATTTTTCCACGTTCGAACATTAAGGACAAATTTGTCTTTTCTTCAGTTTTATTTTTCGGATTTAATAATTATTTTGGAGAAGGGTATTTTTGAAGTGGTTTAACCTATAAAGGTATTTCTGATATTCCACCTTTCCAAACCATACATATTGTTCTATAGATATATTCTAATCGACGTGAAATATTAAAATAAAAAAAATTAGTCTTGACAGATTCGATACTATTGAACTAAATCAATCTCTTTATAGATTTTAAGTTTACATACCGTTTATAGAACAATGCAACTAAAATAAATTAGTCGAGACGAATTTGATACCATTGAACAGAACCGACTTCTCCTTGAATTTCGAGTTCACATACGGATCTAACCAAATAATCAACGGCATCATCAACATCTGGGAACCTTGCCAAATCCGGAGGCAAAGAATTATGAGGCCAATTCTCAAGCCAACCTTTGAGCTTAGCTTTGAGTTCATCTTCGGACACGAACTGTTCCTCCTGTCCTGCTTCTAACAATACATACGTATCCGAGTTTGAATGCACTCTTCTTCGCCTTACTGCACAAATCCTTCCCTATCAACCCGCCAAATACACATTAACATAATACATATAATCGATACAAGAGAAATAAAATGGATTCAATTATTTTTATATCTACAAAAAATAATCTTTTGCGAAATGTGTTTCTTTATATTTTAATATATCCGGAAAAGTTTCCGCTTTTCTTTCTTCGAGTTTAAGGGAATCGAACTATTGAATTTGTAATTAAAATGCAGCAGTATATATTTTAACCATTTTGTATCAGTTCCAGAAGACATAAAAATCGTCTTTTCTGTAAATGTAGTAATCATAAAGGTAAGTAGGACGACTAATCATTGAATATTCAAACACTACAAAATGTATATCACATAAACGAATAATTTCTATTAGAAAATTCAAATTAATTGCAATTTTCTTAGCATTAGAAAACACCCGGTTTCTTCTTTATACCAATCGTGTCAAATTTTGCTATCTAATTATTTTTATATAATTAATTAATACGGACCCTAAAACATTGAAAAATAATTGAAGCCATCATACTTAAAGAAAACTTTGTAACACTTAACTCTATAGTGGTTCTTGCCCTTGCTCGTAGTCATGTTGTATAACATTATACAACGTACATAATTCGGATTTCGAACAATGATTTTGGAGCTTGTAAGGAGATTATTTGTGGATTGGAATCGATTGCTCGAAACCAATTGATCTGAAAACAAAGAAGAATGATACATGAATTCGTCAATTTCCTACGTTTTCAATTGGAATTAAGGGGTGGAAGTGCAAGAGTTCAAAGGTATGGGGAGGAAAAATCATGGAACTTACAGTTGAAGGACTGAAATCCATTGTTGAAAAGCTGTTTCCTTAGCAAACTTTCCATTTAAAGTCAACAAATTCCTCCGCAAATATTGTTCAAGTATCTTAAGAAAAACCAGAAAACTTTTTAGATAAGATGATGCTGTGAGGATGCACCAAGAGATATACGCATGATTACGTAAGTACCCCTTGATCCTTAATGGTCAATAATAGGCCCAATATACTTTGGCCCAAATAAAGCCCGATAATCGAGCTTACTTTACAAGTTCCCACGCGGTGATCGTGATTGATTTATCATTCAATTCCGAACCTGTTTATTAATTTATTATATATTAATCTTTTACCTATTTATTTAAGAATTTATATATTATTTTAAAATAATATAGAATTAAGATGTTAATTCTTAAATAATATATATATTTAAAATTATAATCGAGTTAAGAATATATTAAAATTCATATATTATTTTGTAACTAATATATTAATGAATATATTACTTTCATTTAATTGAAGAATTCATTAATAATAATATATATATATATATCATCGTATATGTATTTTTTTGATAATTTAAAATAAATTTTAGGTTTTTTCGTAATTTATTTAGTTTTAATGGAAAATTTCGTGAAATCTACGTAGAATTAGACAAAATATAAAATATATTTTTATTTTTTTAATATTCAAATTAAAATTTGAATATTCAAAAAATCGAATATAAATATAAATATTTGCCAAATACATATACAAATACATATTATTATAAATATTTAAACTATTTGTATAAGAGATATATTAAATATATAAATAATTATATAGAAAATATGAAAATAAAAAATATTATTGCAATAAGTAAAAAACATAATAAATAAAAATAAAGTATAGTTATATAGAAAGTTTCTCTCCTTCATTTTGTTTTTGTACTTTATTCTTTCCTTTTTTATATATTTTGCATTTTTCATCAATACCAAAAAATTTGATATGCCAGAGACAATAAAACCATAAATATACAGCGGTCTTACGATGGACACCCGCAGATAGTCACAAAATAATGGATACTCGAAGCTGTAAACACTTTGTATGGCAACATATACTCAAACTCGAACGCATCAAATTCGGATATCCAAAATTCAAGAATCCAATTCGACGGCGAGCATCTATACCAAAAAAAGAAAAGAAAAAACAACTAGACAACGAAAGCAACGTTGAATCTATGACGGTGAGACGTAACGAAGAGAAAAATAAAGGAAATAACAAGATGGCGACGAAACAAAATGAGGAAACAACAATATGGTGAAAAAACGACGCATCGACACAACTAGGAGACACAAAGATGAAACAAAACGACAAGACAAAATGGTTAGGAGGCACGATGACAACAAAGAAATGGAGGGATATGATGATGACAAATAAATGTCCTAATTAGAAAAGAGAACGAGATAGTGTAAGTGCAAGTATGTATAAACATTGTAAGAGATAATTAGAATCGAGATAAAAGATTTCTCAAATAAACATACTTTATTTATCAAATAACAAATCGAGTTACAACTTCACTCTATTTGACTTTTAACTAGTCCGCAGTTAGTATTTTCCCTTACTCGGATACGATATTGAGACATAAAGATCCTAATACATGTAAGTTTCCCAACACCCAAACCTCGATTTCTCTGAGTTATGATAGACTTCGTGTTTTCCAAATCGTTCCCTCACTCAGACTCAAGGAAAAACACACTTTATTAGCCTTACGCATTGTGGATTTTCTTTATCTTTTTCTCTTTCCAATTGCAATCCTCCTAGCATGCTGGTCCATCTCTTTTTATGACCTAACATTGTGACATAATGAATCTACAATCAAGGAGAATGAAAATACAACGAACAATCTAAAATAATGTTAGTCAAACCTTATAAAAACTACAACAAGAATTTCTAAACATATGGCTAGTTTGACTAAGACTAACTCAACATCTCTCCTTTTCTGACCTTATGCTTACTTAATCAAAATATCCGAAAGATCGTTTATAAAGCATAAACAATAAAAAATAAACTAATCATGTCTTTCAGTTTCAACCGAAGTATTACTACAATCAAACTAATTGCGTGTTTCAGTTTCAACTACAAGCGTACTACAATCAAACTAATCATGGTTTCAGTTTCAACTAAAGTAGCACATTTAAAGCACATCATCGGTTCATCTCCAAAATTTTGCCCTTTGTGTTGCATCATGACCTTGACCAGTACCTTCTCACCTTATTTGAGTGAGCAATAAAATTCAAAAATACAATTCTCATGCACTAGTTACTTCACTCAATATAAATAACATTAGTGATCTCCGGTGTCAAACATTGTTGGATTTATGAAAAAGCCCTTTTTCATAGTTTTAAGCATATATTTTTGCATGGACCTTTCATTCTTTCTTTGAAATTACTCCCCTTCAACTTATCTTTTATTTCTTTAGAGCGTGTTAAGAAAATAACTACATTTTTCATATCTTCCCACGAATTTCAACATGCAGATTTTTTTTAAGAAAAACTTTGTATTATGAGATTGTATACCTTCTTGAAATTTAAGAACAAGTTCAAGCTTGACCTAACATACTCATCAAACTACACATAATAAGACTCTTCTAAGGTATACCTCAAACTATCATTTGTTATAGTCTTATGCATTCATAATAAAGTATTTAGATCATTTTTTATGATCTTATGCCCTTGAGACGTCAAAGTTAAAAATATCCCACCTCTTAGATCCGAGTCATCCTTTCAATTTTTAAATGTACTTAAAAGAATGCATGCATGTCCTTTTCCTAGTATAAATAGATTTCTTTTGACAGTAGAGTGTTTGGATGTTTTTCTTTTTTTATAAAAAAGAAAAAGAGCAAGATTATCACACATGATAGTTTTCTTTAAATTCAATTTAATTTTACCAGTTTAAAATTTAATTGTACCTTACGCAACAATAGTTACCTTCAAGTGACATTGAAATATCCATATTTGGACAACAAGAAGTATACTTTAATGCAATTTACTTAAACTTTGTTTCACCAAACTTGCCACTTAAAGTTTAGAACTTATTTCAATCTCAGAAAACACAAACATCCAACAGTTGTTTTAGACCACCAAAACAGTCCATATCCAACAATTTTTGTAAAAATATCATCTAGTTTTCATTCAGTAAGAACATAATCAATTAGTAATTTTTATTCATGGTTGTAAAACATTTCTTAATGAAGGTTTTCCAACCATTTTCACTACTCTTTGTCTAATATTTTTTCCTTTCTTACCATTTTTACATGTTATGCTTCCCTCCTTATTATTTATCGTATATCTAGAGTAATGGCTATCAAAATACCATGTGTGATCACTACTATCATTAGTTGCAGTATAAACAACATTGCAACAAAGATCATCTTTTTTTACCCAAAATTTTCTAATTTTCATTTGAGAGAAGTTAGAATACTTACCTCTTAAGAATTATTTCTTTCTCACCTTAAAACAATAGGCATGGATATGACTTTGTTTTCCATGATGATAACTCTTCCTTAGATATCTTTTGTTATGATTAATTTTAGAGCGAGGTGTACCTGGCTGATGGAGAATACGTTGTAAGATTTTCAACTGATACAAAACCATAGACTCCTTGTACTTTTGCATATTTGGATATTGATCCATGTATTTTATGCCGCTAGATTTAACCACATTTTCTTTGCCTTTACTTGAGTCAAGATATCCTAAAACAAAGTTGTTTGGTTCATTCTTTCCAATTTTAAAAATATTGTCCAATTTTTTGGTTTCATTGTTTAGCATCCTCAAATTTTCCTGAGTCTTCACTAAGTGTTGTTTTGTCTCATATACTTTTTCTTCTTTAATTTTTATCCGTCCATCCTTAACTTTCAATTTTCTGTTTATATAATGCAATTCTTGCTGCATTGTCTTGAGTCTTATCAATAGATCATGATTTTTGTGTACTAGTCCAAAGTTTTTTTACTCATTCTTTTCCTGGTTGCATATGGAGTTTTCATGGTAAGTTCCTTTTTATATCATGCAATTCTTGTTGCATTTTCTTGAGTCTTATCAATAGGTCATGATTTTTGTGTACTAGCACAAAGTTTTTTTACTCATTCTTTTCCTGGTTGCATATAGAGTTTTCATGGTAAGTTCCTTTTCATCAACACTGCTAGAATCAAATGTACCATGATCTTCTCCAGGTACTTTATAATCGTATTCAATAACACCTAGAAAAGATACAAATCATTCAATTCTTCTTCATCACTTTCTAATTCAGATTCCGATTCACTGAATGTAGATGTTGATTTTTCTTGCCTCTTTTGTGAATTTCCACTCATTCTTAGTGTGCTTATATCCTTTGCAACCAAAACATCAAATTTTATTTAAATTATTCAAAACATGTCTTCCTCTTTTGAATTTTAGGACTTTCTCATTGTATATATCCATAATCTTTTTATTCATGATATTTTATATGTGTTTCTCCTTTAGTCTTTAGACTAAGTTGAGTTACTGAATGATTGTGATTACTGCCATGTTTTCTTCGTAAAGATTTGTTGAACTTCTTTGCAGTCAAACTAATATCATCATCCTTTGAAAACGTGCCTTGCCTTAACTCAAGTTCCTGCCAAGATACCTACAATTTCATTGAAACTTGTAGATTCAGTATCTAGTGCAATCTTCATGGCCGCTTCTTTTGATTCAAACTTTGAAGGCAAACACCTAAAAAGTTTATTTATAAGTTTCTCATCTTTATAACCTTTATCAAGAACATATGCTTCATTGGCAAGAGCATTTAATTTTCCACTGAACTCCTTTACATTTTCATTCTCTTTCATGGTGATCTTCTAGAATTGATACACCAAAATAGCCAATCTAATCTTCTTCACACTTGGGTTTCCTTCATGTATTGTTTCCAACACCTCTTGTGCATCCTTTGTTGATTCATTTCTTTGAATCTATTTGAATTCGTCTATATCAACAGATCCAAAAATTGTTGCAAGTGCCTTGGAATTATAGGTAGAAAGCCGATTTTCCACGACTATCCAGTCTTCAGCAGGTTTCTGAACAATCTTTTCGTTTTGATCTACTATTATTGGTGGACTCCAAGCTTGTTTTACATTCTTCCAAGCTTCTTCATCAATTCCACAGATCGTTGTTCTTATACGTACCTTCCAATAACCATAATTTTATGATTTAGGATTACCCGTTTACCCGAATGACATGTGTCTTCCATACTTGCCTCTCTGAAGCTCTTCACAGAAAATTTTATCCTGACCAGCTCTGATACCACTTGTAAGTACAAGTATGTATAAACATTGTAAGAGATAATTTGAATCGAGATAATAGATTTCTTAAGTAAATAGAATTTATTTATCAAGTAACAATTCCAATTATAACTTCACTCTTTTTGAATTGTAACTACTCATTAGTCAGTACTCCCCTGACTGGGATACGATACTAAGAAATAAAGATCCTAATACTCGTAAGTTCCCCGACTCAAAACTTGATTTCTCTAAGTTTTGACATACTCGCCGAAATCCTAAAACACATATCTTTTTTCCCCAAACTGTATTGTGGTTTTTCTTTATCTCTTTCTATCTCCAAGTGCACACCTCCTCGCATGTTGATCCATCTTGTTTTATAACCTTTAATTTTGATAGAATCTATCTACAATTAAGGAGAATAAAGACAACAATCTAAAATAATGCTAATCAAATCCTATAAAAACTCCAACAAGAATTCCTAAATATATGACTAGTTTGACTAAGACTAACTCAATAGAGAGATCGATAAATATAGAGACCGAAGAGGGATATAGAGAAATGAAAGAGACAAGAAGAAGATAGACAAGACCTTTAAAAATTTTAAATGTTAATATATGATTAGGGATATAATATAAAATTTCTTTTTTCAGATATGGTGAATACCCATTTATTTGTATATAGAAACTCGAATTTGAATCCAAATTTCTCAAAATTTGAGTTTTGATAGAGGAACCTAAATATTTTCAATTTTCAGAATGAACTGGTGTTCAATAAATGGGGTAATGTGCCGAGCGGGGGTGTTTGCAACATTATAAAGCATTTCACGACGAATCCTTGTTTTCATTTGAAATTAAAAATAAAATACTAAATATTAAAGTGGGTCGTTGCGCTAATAATTCCCGTGTAACTTACCCTAAATTAAACAAAATTATTGTTTATCAAATCCTAGGATTAGAAGAGTTAATACTTCCCGCGTTACAAATAACATTTTAACAAACCAAAACAAATAAATTGAAAGAGAAAAAACTACTCCGGGGTTATCTCTTGTCCTCCCCTCGCTTTGCCCTTTAAGTTTACTAAACACATATAAATCACCATTAGACTTCTTTAAAAGAATTCACCCTTTAATCTGATTAAGGTGCATTGTTAATTTATCAATATCTTTTTAGCTATAGAGCTTTTCATTCTTGGATCTCTTGCTTTCGAAGAAATATTTCTAATACACGGTGGTGACCAAAATTACTCTTTGAATCAAGTAAGTATATCCAAGATCGATCACTCATTTAATTAATTCTTTAATCTATTCTATATAATCACACCCTTTATATTAAACCAAAACTAGAGACTACCATTCATTTATAAGAACTCACTTAAATTTCTATTAAGTTATACATATTTAATATTTTTTTACTCCATATGTTATGTTTTCTAACTATATAGTCTTGTATGTATATCTTAATCGAATTTTTATTTTTATTTTATCGACAAATTTAAACAAGAGAGAGTTTTCGAACATATAAATTTTTTAGTTCTAATCAAATAAATTACCAAATGCTAAATAAGAAGCCAACAGTCATACATTGAAACTAAAAATGTCTAAATTTGGGCATGTAACAAAACCAATCTTTTATTTTTTTGTTATAATCAGGATTCAATGGATTACGTACCAAAGACCGGATACGAACCAGACCGGATTCCGCTGTCGATTTTCTCAACAACAACATCGGCGACACAAGAATGGAGTCTTGTATCAAACGATTCATTGTTCAGCATTCACATAGACACCAATACTTTCTCTCCAATCAGTGTAATACCGATCTACAAATCCGGAGAATTATCCGGTTATGATCATCATAACATCTATACCACCGGTTACAACAAAACCACTTCGACCAACATCACAAACGTTCATTCAGATGCGGAGGAGACGAAGCTTGAGGTAGTCGAACCAGAGGCCGAGATTCGAGAAGTCTTAATTGAATCTAAACCGGAGTCTCCACAAGAAACATGGGGATCTCCCATCAAGTCCTCTCATTCCATTCACAATTATACGAGCAGAACCTCCTTCTCATATAACATGTAAGTCACTACCCGGTTTAATCTGGTTTGGTTAATAGTCATACTTAACCGGACTAGAAAACGACAATGGCTCGAGGGTCAAATACTTTGATTGACTATTGCGTTCAATGTCGTTATCTTCGTCACTCATTCTTGTATCTCCAGATTCCCGAAAGGCCCTGAGAGACCAAACTGGCCAATAAACGCAAAAGTAATGATTGATAAACCGGAGATTTCGAGACCCCGTTTGAGACCCGGTTCGAGGTCGGTTCAAGGGAGTTACCGGAAACGCCCGAAAACCAGTAGCCGCGGCTGGTTTGCTTGTTTCTTTTGTTTTGGGAAGAAGAATTGACGCAATAAGAAACACTACATAACAACATAAGCATATTAATCATCGGATTTTGAGAGGTTATATATATATTTATATATATACGAGTGTGTGTATTTTGGTAGACTCTAACTTCGACGTTATGAGATCGCAAAGACGTAAAAACGTTTTTCCACTGTTTAGGTGTCTTTACACTTATCAATTTTGTGAAGAAAAAAAAACATTTGAAAAATTAAAAAAAAATATATAATAATAATACAAACAATAATAAAAAAATTCCAATGAATAACGATTTTTCTTAGCAGGGTGATTATTCACTCCCGAATCACAAAATTTGATTGCCTTAGGAATAAATCTACCAAGAAATGGGGATTGGAGGATAGAACTGTTGGATGTGCTCTAAGCAAAACGATTTTTCGATTTGGATTCAAGGTTGAGGACGATATAATTCGCATCTTGGAGAAAGGGTCGTGGTCTTTCAACGATCGGATGTGAACTCGTTTAATATCATTTTGTATTCGATATGTATCAGAAATTTCTTAAAAAATTTTTAAATTTGAAAATAATATAATATATTGATACGTCAATTGTAGAAGTCAAAGATATAGGTTTAGATCTTTCTAAACCCATAATGACTAAGCATATGAGGGCTAAGATTTAGGTGGATATGACTAAGCTCATCGAGCGAAGGAAACCGATTTCAAATCATGAACTAAGTTTTTGTGTAGGAGTATGAAAGGATTGATAAATATTGCTATAGATATGGAATGTCAAATCATGATAAATTTATTGTGTCAAGTTCTTATGAACGAGAAAATATTTCTCATGCCTTATGAACGAGAAAAGATGACAAAATATAAATAAAAATGATGTCCATAAAGTTGGATATGAACAAGGTATATGATAGAGTAGAGTGGAGCTTTCTTTAGAGAATAATGGAATTTATGGGGTTTGAAAAGCAATGAATTGATTGGATGCACTACAAGAAAAAGGTCGTTTCTGGATTGTCAAATCCATCTAGAATTCGTAAAAAACGTTACAAACGGATTCCGGACAGAAGTTGGTCGTCCAAAAACAAGCGTCCGTAATACTAATTAGATCGGATTTTCGGACGAATATGAGCGTCTGCAACATGTTGTAGTTACGAACGGATATAAAAATCATTTGCAATTTATTCTTAAATCTGACCCATTTATGAATGGAATATACGTCCAAAAAGCTGTCAGTAAATCCCAATAGTCTTTCGTTGAAAATCTTTTGATGGAGACGTCGTTGAGCGAAGGAAGTCGGTTTTCTTTCAGACGGGAACTAAAATTTTTGTCTAGGAGTATGAAAGGATTTATAAATATTGCTATAGATGTGGGATGTCAAATCATGATAAACTTCATTAATTGTGTCGAGTTCTTAAGCCAAGAGAAACATATACAAAACGTAATCCTCAAAAAATTATGGAGCAAAGGGGTCTAGGTAATCTCAAGAAGCTTAACATTTTCGTTACATAAGAGACTCATAAATTAATTTTAAGGTTATATCAAGAATCAATCTTAAAAGTAGTTTGGTGTAGAACAGACTGATTGATGCTTGTTTTGAAGAATGCAACCCCTCATCCAATTTTTGAGCCTTTTACTACTTAGCGACAACTTATTATAATGGTACCCTTTAAAAGAAAAAGGTGTAATATTGGATCTTGTGGATCAAGAGAAATACAATGAAGTAAAAAGGCAGATTTTGGGGAATATAATTCTTCTTGGCCAAGAGGGATGATGATCACAAAGACAAACAAATTTGATGATCAAGGATAAGCATTGTGGAAAAGGGAAAGGTAATTCTAAGTAACCGAAAATTAGTTGATATTGCAGATAAATCAAGCTATGGGAAACATGAGTTAGGAATATGAAGGAGTAAGGCCCAAAGTGGTGTGGTTATTAGAGAAATATCATAGGAGCATATTTTGGATATATCTACTCTAGGAGCATATTTGAAGCGAATGGGTAATAGAGTGGGAGGAAATAGAAGGAAATTATAAAGATGGGGATGAGTTTGGTGGTTGTCCAAAAACCACCTCAACGAGTATAAGAGTTATCGTTGCTATTTTTAGAGTTTAGGAAACAACTTGACAATTTCGACACTTAAAGAACATGAGGCAAAAATATTTTCGAGAGGTATTGCTTTTCATGGAAACCAGGAATTAGAGAACATATATGAAAAATGTGAAATCTTATATGTGTTACTTTTTTATGGTTACTATTGAGCCATTTGGTTACAGTGGATGATTTTCTTTTTTTTTTTTGGAAAACAATTTCCGTGTCATTATATTACCATATTCGAGTCGGATAGTAGATACTTCGATCTAAATGGCATGCATAAGATATTTTATATAATTTGTATATGGTAATCTGATATAAGAAGGGGTGGCATATGTTGGTGATGAATTTTCTTGGGTGGGCAATCGGTGCGGCTTGACTATAAAGCTCTGACTAGATCGAGCATTGAGCAATGAATAATGCTTTGATATTATCTCCTTTATGGCATGTCACTACCTGCATAGGTTGGGGTCCGATCATTGATATATCTTATTATATCTATCCAATCAGTTAACCAGATATATTATTCAGATTTGATAAGAGATGGTTAGGTGATGATGTGATAAAGAAGATAGTGAACTTAGGGTGGAAAGAAACAGGAACTATTAAATGCATTGTAGATCGGAATTTTCATCTTGGAAAAAAAATAGTTTTTAATCGTTTGAAACATTTTAAGCAAGAGATTTTATTGTCAAAAATCAACCCATTGCATGTTGACAGAGGGTTCAATAGCTAAAAGAACAATTGAGGGCGGCGTATAATGATATACGTCTCAAGGTGAGAACTCGTGACGCGTACGGAGAATCTATTAACCTCGATTTTTCGAGTGGGATTCGAGGTGTCAAGGTTGGTTTCTTGACTGACCTAAGGACACTCTTCAAGAAGTCGTTCGATGACGGTGAATGGTGGTGGAGGACCCCTTGACTGGTCTAAGGGCACTCTTCAAGATTCGTCCGGCGAAGGTAGAGGATGGAGGTCGATGGAAGAAGTCGAGGTGTTTAGGGTGGAGTGATAAACACCACAAGAGATGCGGAAGCCTCTTGATACAATCAGAATGACTTCAAATATTTTCGGAACAAGTTGAAGTCACTGTATTCTTGGCACTGCTCAAGAATATGAGAAAGAGTTAATTACTTCAAATTTCAATGTATCTTACAAATGAAATGGAGTTTTTTTATATAGGGTAGTCTTCATGTTACAATAAGGAAAATGCGTAAATACAAGATAGCAGATTGATCTACTAGTTGTCGAAAAGATTTTATAACCGTTGGGAATCTTTAGAACGGGAAAGATGTTGATCCGGTGGGATAAGATCGTTTTGGAAGATTTCCTAGCCGTTGGAGAGGATTCTTTGGCCAATGCAAAGGATAAGGAAAGATCTTTATCTTCCGCCTTTCCTTATACATATTGCTCGAGCCCGTCGGTTCTTAGGTCGGCGAATTGAGGTCCGCTTCAATGTAAAAGACCAACGCGACGCTTGGTTGGGATGAGCCTAAATCCTCTTTCTGGTTAAGAGTCTCCCATGCCTCCATCGGAATCTCTGATGCCTTGTTACTCAAGCTTCTTGCTCATCCATGTGTGAGTAGGTTGCGGAAAGATTTGGTTTGTTCGTTTTCTTGCGGTAGCTCCTCGTTCGTGTGACCCTCTTTTGGTTCTGCTTCGAGTCCGATGTCCTCATCATATAAGAACTAAGAAATATGATTATTAGCTTTGAGGATGAAAATGAGATTTAATGGTGAAAGAGGAGAATTTCGAAAAGATAACATAATCATATTTTGAGATCCTATTCACGTCCACAAATGATAGTCCTGCAGAGGACGTGTTTGACGGTATGTATCAATTGCTTACACATGAAATGAATCGATTTCTAAATGGTCGAGTTTCAAGAGAAGAGATATGAGATGCTTGTTTTGAAATTTAACCAGAAAAAAACCCTGGGGCTGGACGAAATGACGTGTCTTTTCTATCAGAGATTTTAGGATATGATGGTCATAGGTTTTGGGATGTGATTGGGGAGAATGTGATTGGAGAAATCCAATAATTCATCGGGAGGAGAATCATTAAACGAAAACGGAATAAAACTTATATTAATTTGATTCAGAAGAAATATAATGCAAAACACATGAAGTATGTTAGACGTATCAATTTATGCAGTGTGGTTTACAAGTATTTTAAAGATTCTATTCAAAATACTTAGACAGGGTCTATGACGATTGATAAGTGAGAATCATATGGCGTTTGTGGCTAGACAAAATGTATTGAAAAATATCATGATAGCCCAAAAAATTTCTCATGCCTTATGAACGAGAAAAGAATGTAAAATCATGTCCCTAAAATTGGATATGAGCAAGGCATATGATAGAGTAGAGTGGAGTTTTCTTTAGAGAATAATGTAGTTTATGGCGTTTAAGAAGCAATGAATTGATTGGGTGCACTACAAGATGCTCCTTTGGTGCTGAATGTTGCCATATTTTTCTAATGTGTGATGCTTAGGTTCTTTTGCCTGCAAGATCACCAATGATCCAAAAAAGTGTAAAAATGAATTAATACAATCCAAAACATAGTAAAAACGTACAAAAAATTATAAAACTAAAATGATGTGATGAGCCTCAAAGAGTGAAGAGGTGTGGAATTCTTAAAATTCGAAAAATTATGACCCAGAAACCCTTTCTTGATGATTTAAAAGAACGAATCATTAGAAATTTCTTCGAAATCATGCCCTGATCGTAATCTCGAACCACCACCTAACTAGAATTGATGTGACATTATAAAGTTAAAATTTTTCATTACAACTTCACATTATCATTGAAAAGTTATGAAATTTATTTAATATTAACAAGATTCAACATGACTCGTAGATCAAGCCACGGGTGACGAGCATCTCATATTTGGGCTATGATCCCTAAACCCCTCTCAACATGATCAATGGACCAAACCATGGGCCAAACACTTCATATTATGATCCATGGACCAAGCCATGGGTCTTGAGCGACGAGCATCCAGATGATAGCAGACATCTGAACGAAATTTGACGTGTGGACAGAGATAGGCAACAATCTAGGAAAAGATGAGCGAGGATATGGAAGATGATAATCTGAACAATGATGTGTTGCAAAGCTGTAGGTGATGGGTGGGACGGCAACGAGCACAGTCTAGATGGACTGAAGTGCGTAGGATGGACGGTCTAAATGGTCTCCACGAGCACAAAGCTTATAGCCAATGAGCAACGAGCTTGAGGGCGATATGCGACGGGCTAAAGGGCGATGGGTGATTGTGTGGTCGGGCAAAAAGATGGTGGGTGAATTGTGGACATGCTGGAGGGAAAAGGAATGACATTGGGCGACATTCATTTCGATATGTGACAAACGATAAACATCTTGTCGAGCGACGTACAATGAATCGGACGGTGAAGAAAATACAAGATATTGATGGGAAAAAATAAAAACATGAGAAACAAAAACAACTTGTCTTTAATCACTTCACAAGTTGTTTAAAAAAGTATCATGTACAAGATGCCTCGTGTAGTGTGCATTTTCGATATAAGGAGCTTCAATTATCATAAAAGTTTTGGATAATCGTGGTGAAGCCGTCTGAAATTCACAACGATCGCGTTATTTTGTCATTGATTTCCGACAGACAACTGCCGTTAGTTATTCGTCTCTAATGTACTTAAAAAATTAAAAAAATCAATAAAATCAAATAAAAATAAAAAAATGAATTAAATCTAAAAATAAAAAATCATTAAAGTTCAAATAAACTATCTTAAATTATTAAAAGAGTCATAATTAATATAACATTTAACATGAATCTTCTTTTGAGTTTAGTAATTTTTTAGTAGATTCTCTTGTTTATGAATCAGATTCAAGCTCATCATATTTTTCTATCGTATTAACTATTTCATCATCATTTGTTACAATTTATTTAATTTTTCTTTGGGCGAGTTTTTTCAATAATCACCACATTAACCAAGCAATCTATGTAATTGTTTTAGCATGCATCGCATTTTTTTTGTTTTCAGTGTTATCGATACATTTACCTTTTGGGGGTATCTTTATTGCAAAAAACACACTTTTGGAATATCTTTTAGTACGTGGATGTGCAATATAACAAATTTGATCTCCTTGTAGCGCAATTACAAAAGGCTTACACTTCATATATATTTGTACTGAGTTGATTTCCATGATATCTAACTTGTTTATTATTGTTTGTTGTACAATAATTGGATCGAACCTTACATCCGAATAACATCACCTTTAAACCAATGTAACATACACAAATGAGAAATGTTTTTATAATTCATGTTACAATATGAAAATGTTATTTATTAAGATATTAATCTTCTTTGTCTCATAAAAAGGACACTATTGAATTGCTATCTTCATGAACATAATCTTTCAATAATTTTGATAGAGTTTTTAGGCAACTTTAAGAAATATGATTTTCTATCTTCAAAATCATCATTTTTTTATTCACATGTCTAACGGTAAATTTATGGGGTCATAATAACCGACATACCAAATAATTCCTCTTGCACTTTCTAAAAGGATTAAAATCGTCTCTACACAGACCTTAATAAATATTCTACTCTCAGCTGCAAATTCAAGATATACCACGCATCACCATGTGAAAGATGATACATTTATGCTTGACAACTTGGGTGTTCAGCATGTAATCTTATGTAAATTGTTTTCTAATTAGATTGATACAATCATTTGGTTTTTTTCTGTAATTGATAAATATCACATTCAACAATGCATAACTAATTTTCGTTTTATTGTCAAATAAAATGATCTTTTCAACAAAATTGATATTTACTCAAATATGTTATATTTCGAAGAAATCATGCAATTGTCTTGACAAACATCAATCTAGATCAATTTATTTATGTATCATTACCTTGAAATAAAAATATTTGATCTTGACGAATTATAATGAACTAAGAAGATTATATGAAATAAAATGTATGATAATTTTGTGTTGGAAACGAAAGAAGGTGTAGTGTGACTTATATAAACAATATACGATAATTTTTTAACGAGTTGGGGAAAGATAGAGATGGATTACGACCAATTTTTGGCAATTTAGGACATCACTAAACCGTAAAAAATTCCAGAAAATTATCCATAAAACTTCCCCAATTTCGAACGAACATGCCGTCAATCCGAAAATTCTAGACATCACGCATGTCAGTTCACAAATTTCTGATGGATAAGCTCTAATCTGGAAATTATCTAAAACTTTTGGAAGATTTGTGGATTTCCCTGTCATCTGTAATTTTATGAACGAAGTATACATGGAGCACTCTTTTTGTATGTATTCCGTTTGGAAATTGTAAATAACAAGTAACCATAAATTATATTCATGGCCAACCACAATACAGATTTATACCGCATAAAGGTCTAAAAAAGAGTGACCCTCTAACCCTATATCATTTCATCATATGTTCGGAAGTTCTATCTAGTATAATAAGACAAGCTAAAATGCAATGTTCTATTCAACGGATCAAGGTAGCACACAATAGCCCTCCAATAACTCACATGTTTTTTTGTTGAAGATAGTTTCATCATTTGTAAAGTAGATCACAAGAATATTGATAAAATATTGAAAATGCAAGAGATAATTGGGATTGCATAAGGATAAAGGATAAATTTTGCATGTGGTTACATTAAGCATTGTGTCGGATCGTGATAGGATATTCACATCACGTCTTTAGCATGACTTTCAAAAATATTGGGAACCAAACTACACATGAGCATCACGTATTATTCACATACAAATGGACATTCTAAGAGAACGATAAGGACGCTTGAAGACCTATTACGCCCATCCATGCTAGAGTGTCCTGTTAGTTAGGAGAATCATTTCCACTTGTGGATTTCACATATAAAAATAACTATCATTCGAGCATTATGATACCATCGTACGAAGCATTATAGAGGCGATCGTGTCAGACCCCATTGTGTTGGACCGAGGTGGGAGAGTAATATATTTTTAGAGCTGAGATTGTTAAAGATATTAAAGAAAAACTTAGAATATTTAATATGAAAATGAAGACAGTCGAAAATCGACAGAAAATCTATGATGATCTTGAAAGAAAAAAACATTGAGTTTGACATTAAAAATATAGAGTATTTGCGATTTAAAATGAAGCGAGTGAGATCCGATCGAAATCGGGTAAACAAGCTTTATTATGTAGTTCATATTTATTAATTCTCGTAATCATTATTGTATATGTTTGTTTACACTGAGCATCCCTAAACCATCTATCTTTACTTGTTTATCGTTGTTGTTTGATTCTAAGATATAGATCCATAGATTTGATCCATGTTGCAGGCTAGAGTTTTGTATATGAGAGATTATCATACTTACTAATCAGAGTTTTTATTTGGCTTCTATCGTTTGATGCATGTCTTACTCTTTCAATTTTTGAATGGACCCCTTGAGTTGATTATCAAACGGTTTAATTCAGATGGACACGTCGGATTAGACTAGATCATATGCATTAAATAGGAAAAATGATCATCTCGAGAGGTAGATGAATTGGTATAAAGATGATGATATTGGATGATGATGCATTCAACACATAGATTATTAGAGGGAGACATACACGTAGATTATCAAAGGGAGACGTCAATGATTAAAACATTGGATAGAAATTTAGATTTTGAGATAAAGTGAATCTATTAATAAGTAATCCAGTATGTAGATCATTAGATGAAATTATGTTGCGTTACGTTTGCGTTTCGATACATTTTTGAATAAAATTACAAAAATATCTTTCTATTATAATTTATATTAATCTTATATATATGTATATGTATTGTATATTTATTTAAAATTTTAATTCTTTTTAAATTTTTAAAATTTTAAATTTATTTCAAAATTTGAAATTTATAATTAAAAATTATACACTAAACAACAAAATTTAAATAAATTCTTTTGTTAATGATTATCTATTTTGACAATTTTGTTCAAAACGTAATAGTAACAATTTTCTGTTATTCGATTCTAGTCGTAGTCGCCTTACAAATACAACGTTTCTACAATTCAGACAAAATTAAATAAAATATCACCAATCGTTGATAGAAACGTCGTCAAACGCAAACACAAACGCATCATTTCCACTAGTAAAACCCTAAAATGATTAAATTATCATCTCCTTTAACCGTGCAACCCAGTTTCATATTTTGTTCGAATTGTTGAAAACGATCACGTGCATCTCGTATGGATTAACAATCTTAACAACCCGCGCAACCAAATTACAAAATTATACTTGAAAACTCATTAATCCAACCACAAGATTTGTTTACTGATTTCAACCGAATCACATATACGGTTGAACATCAATAGAACTTGCGTGGATTTTCTGACAACAAAAAAAATTCCCCGATATAAATTCAGATTATGGCAGAATTATCCAACAAATCATAGTATCAACATATTATTGTAACAAAATAGATTGAATTTATCTATTTATCATACAATACAAAATATATTTGATTAACATTTTTACGAGATAAAAATTGAGAAGATATTTTATAACCTTCCATCATTTTATGAAATTTGAATAATAATAAAAAAGAAATTACATTGAAAAATTATTGAAACAAGCTTTGCGAGGAATTATAATGGTATACAGAACTTCTTACCATGTAATCTTTTTGAGACACACCAGTAGAGCTGAACGTAAACTGACCATAAAACCAAATCAACCACTAAGATTTCCAAACCATAGGGACCGTTTTAGACAACCAAAGAGGAAAAAGAGTTAAAGCTGAAGTATACACTCACATCACGTGAAAGCAGAAGGGTTTACAACTATATGCTTCAATGGGTATGCCACGTCACCACCGCCGGCGTGTTTGACGAACTCGGCCGGCGAGAGGAAGCTTCCATGGCAAACACACACGATCCTCACCTCCTCGCCTTTCCTGTACCGATAAAGGAAACCTTCTACGCGTTTCCCTTTCGGCCCTTCGCCCTTAGTGGACACGAAAGGCATGTCTTCTAGAGCATCCCAAACTTGGGTGTTGGTCGGATTCTCGCCTGAGTTGTCTGGTTTTTCCGACAGAAGTGCGGCAGAGTTTGAAGAGCTTGTTGTGACCGACTGCTTGTGTGTTGCTTCAAACAAGCAAACACCTCGAGATCTTTAATTGCATTTTTTTGTTTAACAAAATCGTAAGCTTGAACAAAAGCTGAAACAAACCTAATAAAAAAGGGAAAAAAACAGAGAGAAGAGGAAGATGATTCTATCATTGTTCAACATCTATACAAGGACCAGTCACATTTGTCTTGCCCACAACTGCCATAGACCGCAAACGCCGCATTTACTACTGGCATTTGCGTAATAAGAGAAAGCTTCGAGCTTTCGTTCTTAAAGACATTGTAAGCTAATACCAAAACCCTAAATCAGAATCACAGATCACACAAAAACAGTAAGAAGATTACCAAATCCCTAAATGACCAGCCTTTATTCCAATCATTAGCCCTAGATATTGAACAAAAAACATTCTCCTACAATGAGCATGCCTATTTGCATCAATATGCAACACAGACCAAATTAAGATGTGAATTGGAATTCAGATATATAGAGTTCGAAACTCAGATTCAAAACTCTGATCAACAGAATGATGAGGAAGACATGGACAAATGTGAGTGTACCTTGAACACCAGGGATGCTGTCGAGTTCAGACAAACCAGAGGAGGCACTTCCTGAAGATCCAATAGATCCTTCTACTCTTCTATCTTCTACAATTTTCTCTTCCTCAACAGATTTTTGTTTTTCCCTAAATGCCCTCATGTTTCTCTGCTTCTCCGACCTCTTCCGCTTCGCCTCCAATCTCCTCAAGCTCTGCAACTCCTTCCTCTTCCTCCACTCTTCCTCCGTCTCCGTTGGCAATGAACACGTCCTTGCGAGCCCCAAAGAGGGACCTGCATGGGTAAAACATGAAGTCTCCCTGTCGGAATACGAAGTTTTCGATTTCACACTGTCGTTTATGACGAATTCAGGTATCGAAGACGAGCGCGTGAGCTTCGACTTGGCGAGTGGGTTTACACCGAATCGGCCGTTCAAAGACAAGCCTAAGCTTAGCTCTAACTCTTCTTCATCAACACCACTGCTTATGTCGAGACCGTTCTCGTTTTGAGGATAACAATGGTTTTTGGACATGAACCTCAACAACAGATCTCTCGGAAGACCGGGGACTTGTCTGGTGATATTGCGTTGGGTCTCTCCGCTTCTACTGTTTCCAGCTTCTGACATTATCTTTCCAACTGGTTAAGATTAGGACAAAAACAAAAACAAATTCGGAGAAAAAGTATGAAACTTTTTAACAAATCCAGAGATACTCAGAGGGAGAGAAAGCAAAATTCTGGATGCCAAAAGCATTCAAATCAAATCCCAATTAGAATTTGACCAGAAAGTATCAATCTTTAAATTTTACATTTCTTCTGTTTAGCGAAAGAGAATGCAAATTGTGAAAATTCAAATTTACTAAATTCTCCGATTTTTTCCTCACAAATCTCACTCAAAAAAGGCAAACAAAGGCCGAGAGAGAGAAATGTAAGAGAGAAACAGAACAACTTGTGAGAAAATCAACCAAAGCTGTCTGCTCTATTCGCAGGAAATACCAAAAATACCCTTGTGCGTGCATAAGCGCCACGTGGAAGGATGGAAGACTCTGTTCTTACAGGACCAGAGCACCCACGTGGTCTCGAAAGTTAAAAAGACTCGTAGTCGAAACCGTACACGTGTTGTGTACTCTTTGGCTGTCGTTTCGTAGGAGCGATGTCGGTCTGTCAGGACACCACGTGTCACTTTCGTCTATTGCCGTTGCGTTATCTTAGTAGTGCCACGTGTACCGTTATCTCTCTTGTCGCTTTTTCTTCCCCCCGGTTGGTTTTTTGGGAATTTCGCGGCAAAACAAAATGGGACAAGTGGCTACTGTGGAATAGTGTTTTCCTGCGGAGGTTGTTCTACGTCGATTTTCCTCAACATATATGTGAAAGGAATATCTAAAAACATTTCAAACCTTTTTTATTAGGAAAAAATCAAATCTTACAATGAAACTACAAAAAATTATTTGTTTTACATATCTGATCTCAGTTTACCCTTTAAATATTTTATAAGTTAACAAAAAATTTGGAAATAAAAGTAAAGAAAATATATTGAAGATATGAAATGTTAAACATATGAAATGTTAAATTAGTTAAGGGTTTTAAATAAAAAGATAATAAAAAGAAGCTAAAATGTAAGGATTTTTTTTATTGAAAGATAAATTCTTTTGTTTTTTTTTAACATTTTTGAAAATATTCTTCGTTATATTTCATTTTCTTGTATTTATATTTGTTCATGTTTTATAGATTGTTTCTTTTATTTGTTCAATATTGTGTATGTTCGTTTTAGAATCTGAATATTTGTTCTGATTTTATATTTATTTTGTATATTTTTTTAGATTTAACGCAAAGTTCAAATTTAGAATTCAAAATTTTAACTTAAAAATGTTAAAATTTCATTGTTTTAACTTCAATTCTGATTCTAAATTATAAAAATACCTTTAAAATTTAAAAATAAAAATATTAAGGTGTTTCTTTCGTCTTTTCTATTGTCAATTTTTCCTATGATCGTTCATTGTTGATTATGGACTCTGTTGCTTAGTTTTTTTCTTAGATAATTCAATAATTCCTTACTTGGATCTATGGTTTTCCTTAGCGATTTAATTTTTTTTTATGATTTTTGAGATCCTCCAACTCTTCTTTTTCATAAATTTCTTTGCTTCTTTATCATTCTTTGTGTTGGTGTCTTTTTTGTCACTTTTTTTTATTGAAATGGGATTCAACAACGGAATATCATCTACCGAGATGTCTCTCGTCTTCTCTTCTTCTCTAAGTAAAGCTCAAGTGAGGGTTTTAGGGTTTTCTAGTTTACTTGATCTCAAATGTTTTCTGTTTTCAATTTGATTTATCAATTTCAATGTTGTATTGATAAGTATAAATTTGGTTAAGTGATGAATTTTCTTTCTTATCTAGCTTAAGATCTTATTAAGTAATTTGTTTGCTTATGTTCAGATAAATTCTCATACCAAATCTGTTTAATTGTTTGGTGGATTTTTTGAGTTTATTTTCTTAGGCATTAGCAATTTTTATATATGACAGTTTGTTTGGATCTTTTATTTTATTGGAAATTATGTTTATTGTTGCAAGGACTTGAGTTGATTACTCTTTTATAGTTACGTAAACAAAAATCAAAATCCTTCTTAGTTTTGTAGCATAATTTTGAAACTGCTAGTTTTGAAGTTCATTTATTCGGAGGTGGTTTTTATTTCATGTATCATGTTTGAGTTATTATCACATATTGACTTTAATAAACAAGGTATTCTCCACATATTTGTCTAAATTTACATCATATTTCACACAATCGAATAAAGTCTATGAAAAATTTTAATGAATTTGATTTACTTGTTTAAAATCATGTTATGATATTGAATTTACAAGCGTTTGAGTTTGTTCTTGTATTTTATTTTCTCCCAACAAAGCTCAAGTGAGGGTTTTCTAGCTTCTTTGATCTCGAGCATTCTCTACTTTCAATTTGATTTCTTGTGTTCAATGTTGTATTGATGAGTATAAATTTGGTTGAATGTTTCATTGTCTTTATTCTATGATAGAGATATTGTAAGAAACTTTACTTCTTTGTTTTGTGACAAGGGCATGGCTCAATCTTGTTTTTCATTTTCTTTAATTTATTGGATCTTTTATTTTGTTGGTTTAGTTATATAGCGACCCATTGACCTTGTAGTTGAATTGTCCTTGTGGTGCTAGGTATATTAATCATAATTTATTGTTTGAAATTTTTATATAATAGATAACGATATTATTTTTGTTGATAGATGACGACTAAGAGATTTTATTGTTAAATGATGAAGAAAGATTTTTAAAAATGATAAAATCAATCTCGATAGAGTGATACACGGAAAAAATAGAGGTGTAGGGTGACACCATGTTCAAAATTTATGCATGGATATGATCAACAATGTGATGATTGATGTGTCGAAAGTTTAAATTTCCTAGACCACTTTACCGCAAGTGTACGGCTCGTGTAACACCAGGATCGAACTCAGGGAACTAGAAAGAACATCAGAACCAAAACTCAAGAGAAGAAGATCGAACAAAACATAAAGAGAATAGAAAATTAAAACAATGCAAGGAATGGATGATTATCAAGCTAGAAATCTAAGATACAAAAAAGCAACGAGATTTAAATTCAATAAGATAAAACACTACGGGTTTTGGGAATACCGTGACATGTAATAGACGTTTCTATGAATCATGAATTTGGATAGTCTCGATCAATGAGGAACTCAAATCGAACATCTAGATGGTTATAGATATTATTATGGATTCAGAGAATTCAAGCTCTATCATAGGGACTGACTGGCGTTGACTAATCCCACTATCTAGCATGCGTACTACCAATCTTCCGATTGCGTAATCTCACCAACTAGATGCATTAAGACCGCTATCCTAGTTCATGAGTTCAATCAACCGATCGGTTAAGATTCTAAATCGATTAAGACCCCGAATCATGGCTAGGTTCCAAAATCTAATCCACCTTCCAATGCAATTAGACTTTTATAATCATTCATTCAAGTTATTAGCAAGAATAAAAGCATTGAGAACAACCAATCAATCTGAAAACGATCGAATATTATAACAAAATATTTTTCGTGCGGGCAGCAAAATGAACCTCTAGATGCAGGAAGAACCATAAGGAACTTAGCCTTGATTATCACGATTCCTAAATAGATTAACGAATCAGTCAAGGTTCTAATTAATCTAAATCATTCTAGGGTTAATTCTGAGACCAGACAAGCCTCTAAACTCATTCAAATAGGTGATCAGCAAGTATGAAAGCATTAAGAACAACCCATCAAACCAATTGAAAAAACAAATATGAAATCAAGCATTAAGATCAAACGAATCCATTACAAGAGCACCCCTAACCCATGGCAAGGAGGTTTACTCCCAAAATATAGAACTAAAACAAAAAACGTCTCTTCCTTTTCCTTATGTTCTCTTCGGCTCTTCGGCCTCCATCCTCCGCCCCCTCCTTTTCGTTTTTGCCTTCAGCTCCCTTTTTAAGCTCATTGAATCTGAACTCTCTTCCTTTCCTTTTCATGTTGGTTTCCTCTTCTCTCCCCCATTTCTTTTTCTTTGCTTTCCTTTTTCTTGTGCAAGCCGTGTGTTTCCATTCTTCTTATGCGGCAGCGTGGATCCCTTTCTTGTGCAACAGCTGCTTTTCCATTTTGTCCAGCAGCTGCGTTTCCATTTTGTGTCCAGCAGCTGCAATTTCCATTTTGTCTTCAGCAGTTGCGTTTCCATTTTATCTAGCAGTTGTATTCCTATTTTATGTCCAGGAGTCTGCGGTTTCCGTTACTTGTAACCCACCCGTGTATTTCCTTTTCTACTAAGCATGATCGTTTCCATTTCTTATTCCAGCAGTTGTTTTCATTTTTTGTTCCAGTCGTGCATTTCCATTCTTGTGCCATCTAAGTTTCCATTCTTGTGCAGCGACCGTTCCTTTTTGTATTCTCCAGCGGAGTGCTTTCTATTTTCTTGTGCAGTGGTTCACTACAAAAAACTGGCGATTTCCAACGGACAAATCCGTTGGAAATCGCCAAAAATCCGTTGGAAACAGCCGTTTCCAACGGACACCAACGGATTTCCGTCCGTCGCGAAAAGTTCGTTGCAAATGAGGATCCGTTGCAATTCGTGACGGCCTTCCAACGGATATTTTCCGTTACAAAATTGCAACGGACTTTCAACGGAATCAGCCGTTAGAATAATGGTAACGGATCACCGTTGCAAAAAGTTGTGACGGACGGCCGTTGGTGTGCAACGGCGGTCCGTTGCAAAATCGGAAATCTTTGCAACGGCCATCCGTTGCCTAGTGGCGGGACATTGCAACGGATGACCGTTACAAAATGGCGGGAGCTTGCAACGGATGGCCGTTGCAAACTGGCGGGAAGATTTAGCGGGAAAAATATTTTTTTAACGGAAACCCGTTAGCGGTTGCAACGGATGTCCGTTGCAAAAGGGTGGGAAACAATTTGGCGGGAAAAAATTAGCAACGGATGCCCGTTACCATTTCCAACGGATGCCCGTTGCAACATTTAAAAAAAATAAAAAAAATAAAAAAAATTAAAACTAAAGGTTTTTAATAAAAATATCAAAATTATATTACAAACCATCTAAAATTAAAACTATTTCCTATTACAAATCATTTAGGTCGGTTGCATCGTTATCATCCCCACCATCACCACCACCATCCCCTCGAGACGGAGTTGCATCCGAATCGAGCCCCGGTTCTTGCTGCGGTGTTGATCCCCTCACCTGGCCCGACAACAACTCAATGACGCTCTCCAAATGTTGTATCTTCACTGATTGTTGCGCCGTTGCAGCTCGTTGTTCTCGAAGTTGTGCTTCGAGTTCTTCGATCCGCCGTTGTTGAGAAAAACTCTCTTGGACCGATGGAGGTACCGACGTTACGTCTTCGAGGATGTCCTTTTGAAGCGCTCCGAGACCGTACAGGCGTCCCTTATACGGTTTCACCGACTACAAAACAAATAATCGTAACGTTAGAATTTAACAAATTATATTAATAATTTATAAACAAAATAATAAATTATTACCTCTAAATAGATTTGGTCCTTTTGTAAAGGACTGAGGTCGTCGGGGCTTGAACCGCAAGCTTGAGATTGCTGTGTGATCTTCTCCGTCACAGCTCTCACGGTTCGGGCCGCTCGAGGATCGACGAGTTCCGGTTCTTCAGCCTCTTCCCCGACAACCGACTTCTTCTTTGCGTGGGTTTCTAATACCACTTCAAAAAGAGTCG
>CM071864.1:46387929-46458857 GCA_036759665.1 Gynandropsis gynandra | reverse complement strand
GCAATACCTACGGGGCAATTACTCAAATTAACTACCCGACCGGGCAATTACATGCGCCCGATCGGGCAGATGGTCTAGATGAGAGCCCGCACGGGCAACCTAACAGCCCGACTCGTGTACACCCTACGGGGGTAACAGATACATTTAGGGACCCGACCGTGTAGACACTAGCACCCGATCGGGTGCTTGTGACTTTGGACACGGCCCGTGCTCCTCCAGCTGCTGAATCAACCCGTCACAGTGTGCATCCAATGGTCACCCGCAGCAAAGCTAATGTCATTAGAACTAATCCTCCGTTTGCCAATTTGTGTACATGTTCTCTTGACGACACTGAACCTACAACTGCAACACAAGCTCTCCGTAACATCAATTGGAGACGTGCCATGAGTAATGAATTCAATGCACTTCTACGGAATGAGACATGAGAACTTGTACCTCCTCAAACCGCAAGCAACGTTGTTGGATGCAAATGGGTTTTTCGTATCAAACGCAAACCCAATGGTTCAATTGATCGCTACAAGGCTCGCTTGGTTGCTAAAGGTTTTCATCAACGTCCGGGGGTGGATTTTCACGAGACTTTCAGTCCCGTCGTCAAGCCAGCAACCATCCGCATCGTGCTTAGTTTAGCGGTCTTAAACAGCTGGCCCATCAATCAACTTGACGTCAACAATGTCTCCCTTCAAGGCACACTCACCGAAGATGTATTCATGGAACAACCCCCTGGATTTATTGACAAGGATCATCCACATCACGTTTGCAAATTCCGGAAAGCCATCTATGGTCTCAAGCAAGCACCTCGTGCATGATACTCTGAACTCCATCATTTTTTGCTTGCCAGTGGTTTCAAGAACTCTCTAGCGGACGCCTCACTCTTTGTCCTCAACACATCAACCATGAAATTGTATGTTCTCATTTATGTGGATGATATGATCATCACGGGCTCTTCTTCCACTCATATTCAGAACTACATTCACTTGTTGGCGTCTCGGTTCTCCATCAAAGACCTCGGTACTCTCACATTCTTTCTGGGAATTGAAGCAACGAGGACATCAAAGGGTCTCCACTTGTCGCAACGGAAGTATATAACGGATCTTCTCATTCGGACGAACATGAACGAAGCAAAGCCTGTCTCTACACCGCTGCCTTCAACCTCACGGCTCACCATTTCCTCGGGCTCACCTCTTCCCGATCCAACTGAATTTCGACAAGTGATTGGCAGCCTCCAATACCTTGCTCTCACACGTCCAGACATGAGCTATGCTGTCAACAAACTGTCTCAATTCATGCATCAACCCACGGATGAGCATTGGCTATGTGTCAAACGTGTGCTTCGTTACCTTGCTGGCTCTCGTGCACAAGGTATCTTTCTTGCAGCTCAAAATACCTTGTCTCTTCATGCTTACAGTGATGCGGATTGGGTCCACCGAAGCGGAATATCGGTCAGTTGCCAACACCTCGGCTGAAATTTGTTGGCTCGGCAATCTTCTCATTGAACTTGGCATTACTCTCACGTCGGCACCAACTATCTTTTGTGATAATATTGGAGCTACTTATCTCAGTGCCAATCCGGTGTTCCACTCTCGTATGAAGCATCTTGCACTTGATTACTTCTTTGTTCGTGGACAAGTTGAAGCGGGTACACTTCGAGTCTCTCATGTGCACTCCAAAGATCAGCTCGCCGACATCCTCACCAAACCTCTACCACGGTTACCATTTCATGAGTTATGTTCCAAGATTGGCATCACCTCGGGTGATTCATCTTGCGGGGGCGTATGAAGGATATAAGTATATTATTGTACTAAGGGCATATCTGTAATTTCTCTCTTATAATTAGGGTTATATCCTTTAAACACTTGTACATATAGCCGTTTTGGCTAATCTGAAATAGTATTGCAAATTCAAAATATTCATATGAACCATCCCGAGAAATTTCTCTTAGTACCGATAATTTTTCCTTCTTGCTTTTAGCCTTGAAGTCCTGGGACTCCAAATGTTGGACGAGTTGGTTGAATTCCTCGTCTCTTGACCATGTCGGTTTGGTGTTCTTCTTATAATTGTTGCGCTTGGTATTATCAAACGCAACCGAGCTTGCATATCGTGCATCCAAGCGATATAGATGTCTGATATATCATGTTTCCGCCATCTTTATGAACGCCACAAAATTAAATTTCAATAAATTAATTTATGACTAAAATTATATAATAATTTTGAATAAAATTTTATACTACATACAATAAATGTACACCATCATCAGCGGTGTATAACTTATGGCGTCACCTAGCAAGAGTAATAAAGTTGATCTTGTAATGAACGTTGGATAATGTTGTTGTTTGCATGTTTACAAACATCATCCACATGCACATGTAAACAAAATAATTAGACAATATTTATAATTAATTGCAATATCAATATTTGTAAATAATATCTTACCATAATGTCCCATCAGGATGTTAAAGGATCAATAATAGGGATGTGTAACGCTCGTTAAAAATATCGATCAAAGCATCAAAATCCACCATACTATCTTCTTCATCAAATATTGGTGGTGCCGATATAGTTGAAGGAGGCTAATATGGTGGCAGTGGTGGTGGGGTTCTTGCAAAACCCGCCAACATTCCACCGTAACCGATAAATCGTCCAGTTCTCATTGTTTTTAAATGTTTAGAAATTATTTATCAGAGAAATTGATATTTTGGCTTTGAGATTGTCTTGAAAATGAACTGTTCAATAGTTAAAATACAGATTTTTCAAACGGGCATCAGTTAGAAATTGCAACGGATGCCCGTTGGAAATAACGTCACCTTAACAGACGAAATTAAGTGACATGACTGTTAGTTTTCCAAGGGGCATCCGTTCCAATTTCCAACGGATTTCCATAGACACATGTGTTCTCGAGGAAACGGATGACGTAAATGACTGTACGTCTTCATTCCAACGGGCATTCGTTGAGAATTTTAACGGATGCCCGTTTGAACACTATACAACGAGGGTACTAGGCGGATCATTGTCATGATGATCCAGTCCAATGGGCATTCTTTGCTAAATATCGATGGCCATCCGTTGCCAATTACCAACGAGTATCCGTTGTAAGCTTCCAATGGGCATCCGTTGCCAGTTATCAATGGACATTCATTGGCATATTAAACGTTGCAATGGGCATCCGTAGGTGTTATCAACAGATGCCCGTTGAAAATTGAGAAAACCATGAAATTTTTCTAAGTATCGAATAGAATTAAACGGTTTAATAGATATCCGTTGCGATTTCCAACGAATGCCCGTTGAAAGTTGAAATGTGAGTTAAAAAAACAATTTACAAAATTTTGATATTACAATTATACAATACACATTTCTTCTTCGATTGGTGAGTCTTCCTTCAATTTTTCATTGAATTGATCATTTTGTACCTTTCATAAGGTAATAGATCTTGATAATTTAGTAATATACATGTGTGGAAGTTATTATACTCCTCTAGTGTTAGCCAATATTCTTCGGATTTTCCTCATGTACATCCAATTGGTATAAAGATCTCAGAAATTATACCAAATTGAGAATTATGTATAAAGATCTCAGAAGTTATACCAAATTGAGAATTATGTATAAAGATCTCAGAAATTATACCAAATTGAGAATTATATTGATATAGATACTTTGTATAATCTTCTGTTCAGCGTCTTTGTTTCGTAGGAATATGTGACTCGAAATAAAATGTGCTGAAATATGTGATTTCTTCCAACAAGTATTGTTTAACAATAGATTATTCAACCATTGCTTTGCTTTTTTGCCTTTTTTTTAGTTGAAAAAAGTCTTTCGAAAGGATACATTCATCTGAATTGAACTAAACCACCGAGTATTGTCTCATCTGGTAAATATATTGGCAAATGTTCCATGACATCGGAGAAGAAATGTGAAATTTTTTTCCCAAAGAGTATAATACTTCAGAGATATTGTTTTCCAATACTTCAGAGCATAATACTTCCATCTCATAACAAGATCGTTTTCAATGTGAAATTTTGGTTTGTATTTACGTCATAAGCAAGAATTCTATTGTTTCAAAAATCTCTTAACTCATGAATTAAGGGCTGCAAAAAAACATCGAAACTTTTTTTGGGATGTTCTGGTTCTAGAATGAACAACGTCAAAAACATTAATTATCTTTTTCAGACACATATCGGAAGGTAAATTACACAGAGACAAAATTTCCGACCACAGAGAATATTGACTTCTAGATTATCCATAAGGACTAAAACCATCATTACACATACAAAGATAAACATTTCTCGCATCATACGCGAACTCATAAAGACTTACAATCCGATGGATGTTGCATTATCCCTTCGCTCATCGAGTGTTCTGCGTGCCATCTTATTGCCACAACGGTTTTTTCGATTCATATAACATTCTCAACACATTTGCTACAATCATATAGAACATATTTTTGTAGGTACATATTTACGTGAATATGGTTTTTTACGAAATCTACTTGCACCGAAAAATTTACATTCCAACATATTTTTATCTTTTCCCTAAGACAACATGCAATTTTTTTACAAACATCAATTTTCTCATGTGGTATTTCCAAATATTTTAAAACATTATTTTTTCGTAATATATCCTCAAGGGCTTGATTATTTTTCGATAAATATTCACGTATGGGTTTGCAAAATGAATCCACGCAATTCCAGCAACATTGTAATATGTTTTTATACTCATCAATCTTGATGACAAAGATATACGAGACTGACCTTCACGACAACCATCATATATAGGTTGTTTCGCCGAATCTAATAGGTTGAGAAAATGGTGAGCCTCATTATTCGAAATCTCTTCATACAGTTGCTCAACAACACTAGGAAAGGCATCTGACACCATTTTCACATATGGATTGGTCATCGACATTTCATACAAAATTTATTAATTTTTTCTATTTCTTGTTCTTCTTGCACAGTATCTCTAACGCCATAATTTTTGCCGTGAAATAACCAAATTTCGTAATTCTCTATGAAACTCACCTTGTAAAGATGTTTGCAAACAATTAGTGACTTTGATACTTCATATTTTTGCATCTTTTGTAGGGACATAACATTGTCTCGCGTTCTAAACACAAAGTTTCCATCGAATAAAAAAATATTGAATTCTCCAATCCGTGTACGGATTCTTGAGTAGCTTTCTCGGTTACAAGATCTTTTCTTCTAGACATCCAGTCTCTTGATCTATATATATCTCTATTTGAAAAAGACGACATTCTTTGAAAATATATTTTGTGTTGATGGCTTGATGGTAAAAGGTTTGAGTTTGATGAATAAATAGTGAATTTTCCAACGGCTAACTGTTGACAATACCAATGGATGCCCGTTTATAATACCAATAAATGCCTGTTTTTAATTATTCCAACGGCAACCTCAAAATTTTAAATATTCCGACGGGCATCCGTTGGACTAAAAAGTTTGTTTTGAACGGTATTTCAATGAACCTATTACCACGTTTACAACGAATGTTATCTGTTGATCATCCGTTGGTAATTCCAATGTATTCAATGTATTCAATGGACTTCGGTTCGTTAATAATTTTCCAAAATCCCTTACAATCCATTGGAAAAGATACCAACATACCAGTTCATCCGTCCGTTGATATTTGTCTGTTTTTTTTTTGTAGTATTAGTGTGCGAATTACGAGTGCCTTGGACACCTCTTCGAGAACTCCTTTTAGATCATCAGCTACCCCGAGTGGTGAAGTGACCTACCATACACACGAATTTGCACCGCTCATGGATGAGGAAACCCGAGAATCAAGAATTACTTTCTCATGCATGTGGGATGTTTAAAGAACACTCGAACCATAAATCCGCAACCCATCCACATTTTTTTCACAGTCTCAATACATGACCCATACGATCTAGATGCTTATCAATCCGCCCAGCTTCAAAGGTTTTTTCGGCCTATCCAACACAAACGATTTTTCTGAAGGTCTACCTTGTTATCGAAGTGAATTCAGACACAATTATATGACCCGATAAGAAATACAGATAAGCAAGCAATAAATAGAACTTCTTAGGAACAATGCAAGACTTATATCATACTCCTTAGTGCTAATAAAATTGGTGCGTTTTACTTTGGCATGTCTTCAACTCTTCCATGGAATTTGGATACAAGTTGTTCACATCATATGACCACATAATGGACTCATTTGCTCAATCCTGGTCGATGATACCATGTTTATTTCTTTCTATAGACGCACTATTCTTTCTGATCAAAGTGGGAATATATTTTTAGTGATTCTTTGTGGTTGAACAATGTGCTCTATATTCATGGTTTACATGAAATTTGGTCTATATATCACATGTTCTAGCCAGTGTTGTAAAAGTCGGCCTAGGCGGCCGACTAGTCGGCGCCTAGGCGCCCGGCGGTATTAAACCGCCCAGTCTAATAGAAAATCGGTGCAATTAGTCGGTAGAAAAAATCGCCGACTAGTCGGCGCCTGGGCGGCCGATTAGGCGGAAATCGGCCGCCTAGGCGGATTTAAATAAAAAAAGATCAAAACGACGTCGTTTTGGCCTCCCTCAAAACGACGTCGTTTTGACTATATTTAAAAAAATCAAAATTTTGTTTTGTTCATTCGTCCATCTTAGCAATCTCGCAAAGCTCAAATTCAATGATTTAAAGTTAAAATCATTTTGGTACTGATATATAAATTACTCAAACATACTACAAATATTAGATATTTATATTTTTATTAATATTTTGTTATGTTTATGATATATTTAATTAATTTATATAACTTTATATTTTATATATAATATTTTGTTTATTTTTGTTATATTTTAATATATTATATAATTTTAAAAATTTAATATATATTAAAAAATTTAGAAAAAACAAAAAACGCCTAGTCACCGACTAATCGCCGACTAATTCGACTAGTCGCTAGGCGCTGACAGACCGCCCGACTAGCGCCTAGCGACTTTTACAACACCGGTTCTAGCTGAAATATTTTTTTTCTTTTACTAATATAATGTGTCATTGAAGACCGCATTACAAAACGCCTATTAATCTGGATGAACAAAGAACCGATCATTACTATTTTTCGGGAGACATGAAATCTAATAGATGTAAGAATAAATAAGAGATATACACTAGAACTTTGGCATAGACCTCTAGGTTATTCGCTTTTAAAAAATGGTAGAGAGTATTTCGAATATTTATGTTAAGAATTCTTCTAATTTTTTGAATAAATCGTTTGATGTGTATCTCCACGCCAAACATACCATAGACTCATTTCTTCAGAGTATTAATAAAACAACATATATTTTTGAATTGATATATTGTGATATTTAGGGACCCTACAGAAATCTATGTTTTTCAAGTGTATTCTTATCTTATATTCTGGATATAGTTGATGACTATTCACGAAGAAAATAGATTTATATTTTGTCTTTGAAAATATTAGTATGTCTCCAAACATAATACACTCTCTCACACAACCAATATCTTATCAGAAATCTGTGTAACATGATCATTGAAAAACAATAATGCAAGTTGAATTTTATGTACTACAACATAATCACATGTGGGATATCACAACCTTACCAGCAAACAAAAAGACCATTGACTCCAAATGGATTTTTCGCATCAATTATCAATCTAATGGTGTTATTGAAAGATACAATGCACACCTTATTGTTTTAGTGTATAATCAAACTTAAGGTGTAGATATGATGAAACTTTTTCCTAATTGGTAAATTGGTTACAATCAAAATCTTTCTTCGTTCATCGTAGTTTGAAATAGAAGGTTCATTAGATGGACTTCAAAATTTGTTTTTGCATTTGGATGAGGAAGTTTAACAAGCACCCATTTAGTGGGTTTTTAGGCTAGAAATTGCATTGAAATGATATGGATTCCAAAAGTGTGAGTTTGATCATTCCTTATTGGTTTTTCATATAGCATATGTTCGTCTACACATTACGAAAAACCGACCTATTGCAATTCAAGCGTTCAAGACTTATCTTAACTCTTTTTTTCACGTGAAATATCTTAGTCATCTCATATACTCTATTAGTTTTGGACATAATTCTAGTGGTATCACATTGTGGCAACGACCATACATTCTGCAATTGGTATTCTAGGTAACAATCGAGCAACACTAGCATGGATCTTACATACATAATTCACATTCTCTTATAATTCACGCAACAACCAAGACAAATGCATTGGGATGCATCACTTCATATTGTGCCGATATTTCAAAACATAATTCAGGACAATGAATTATATTTTGAAGTGATTCTAACCTATATCCTTATGGTTGGTGTGATTAAAATTGTGCATGATGTCAAAGCACTCACAAATAAATCTCAGGTTGACTAGTTCAAGTTGACACGTCACATGTGTCATAGAAATCCAATAAACCATAGACAATCTCTTTTTCCTCTACCAAAATTGAGAATCGTGCCATGACGGTCATAACATATGAACTTATCTAGTTATGTGGAATTGTTAACCTAACTTTCTTTACAACATTTTTTATGATGTAAAATGCAAACAAATTATTTGCTTCAAATTGATTGTAATTTTATATTTTTCAGTATAGATTAAAAATATTTTAAAAATATAATAAGACTATCTTATTGATCACTAGACAACGACTGAACGATTTTTTTATCACCCGATAATTTATTATATCTTTTAATGATGTTTTATTTGGTATTAGTTTTATTGTTAAAGAAAAATGAAAAAAAAAGCACGTGAACGATACGTTTGAAAAAACGGTGAAGAAGAGAATCTCCGGGGAACACGCAAAAGATCGACAAGAGATCCAACGTTGGACCCCACAACCCATTAACTCCTAACAAAAAATATCTCAACTTGCAACCTTCACTTTAGATCCCTTTTCTATTTCTTACGGACACGCCACTCATCTGGGTATTCGCCACGTGTTCTTATCCGACAACCAGGACACGTGGCTTCTTTTGGTTGCACTACAACAAGCTGATAGAGCAAAAAGAAAACAAAAATATTGTAACAGCAAAAAGTAAATATAAACTACAAAGACAAACAAAGAAAATGGCTATTGGAAAAACAAAAAGAAATATATAATTTTAAGATTGTTGGTGTTATTTATATTAGACTTGTAATGCTTCGATAACTTGACCAATACGATTTTAAATTATCTTAAAAGATAATATTTATTTAACTAATCTCAAGCACGAAGATTGTCAAAAGATAAAACTCTCAAAACTTCATCTTCTACTTTTCATCCTCCAATTCATGGTCAAAATACGAAACATAAAAGTTCACATTTTTTGAACAAGAACTATTAGATTATCTGTTAAATGGTTGATATAAACATTATATTTACAAAAAAAGTATTTTTTATTCGGATTCAACTAAAACTCAATTTGAATATACAGAATGTAAAATTAATTTATATGAATTATCTTTATCTTAGAGTGTAAGTCCAACTCAAAAGTGTATAGCTTGAACACTAATCAAAACACAAAAGCGAGAATTCAGTGAAATGATAAATGAGGCTTACACATAAGATGATTTTTTTGTATAATTAAATTTAAGTTGAATAAGAATAGAAACTAAAAAAATTAATAAATAATTTTGGACAGTACATTCAACGAATGACACTCAAAATAAGTATTGAAACTATTCGAAAAAAAATCTTTAAAAATAAGTTAACGTCTTTTTACGTGTTATAATTATACATGAACTACTGTAATTTTTATAAATTATAATATTAATTTAACATAATATACGAATTGTAAGATATCTTATACTCTCTAAAACAAAACCCTCAGTGAACAGTAAAAATACCACGTGTCATGTTTTCAGCCTTTGGATTTCATTTTTTGGTGTGCTGGCCTTTTCTCAGCCCTTGGATGAGAAACGGGTACTGTTCATGGACAGTTGCCCTCTTACCACCGTTGGATTAACTTTTCTCCATTGATCCTGGCCATTGGTTTCCCCCCTTTTATTCTTTGTTTTTAGGCTTGATCCATACCCAGGATTGCTATTCTCCTCTTCGCCGATTTCTCTGTCTGCCCGCTTGTCCGCCGGTTTGCTTCCTGTTTCCGGCGTCCCCTTCGATTTTTTCCGTCCTCGGGTAAGCTCTTTCTTTGGCTTTCGTCTCACAGTTCGTGGTCGCTCATTTTGGTGTTTTCCTTTCGGTTTCTCCTCGGTTTTAAGGGGAGACGAGATGGTGGTGGAGGAGAGGCGGTTGAGAGAGGGTTCGGTTTTAGGGTTTCGGGTATGGTCATCTGCAACCGTCCTCGCTGATTTCCGCGTGCGGTCACTCCTCCGTCAGATTGCTCCCTGTTTCCGGCGTTCTCTTCGATTTGCTTTCGTCCTCGGGTAAGCACGGTATTTCTCGCATAAAATCTGATTTTCCAGTCGTTTCTTCAAGTAAGAATCAGAGCCTGGAATCCTGAGATCTGGAGTGGCCGGCATGGCAGCGGCCATGGATATTAGAAACGGAAGCCAAGCTTCAGATCATCACAAAGGCGTTATCCCCCAGCGACTGCGAGGCGTTTTCCCCTCAGCTTCATCGGAGTTCATTTTGGGTTCCTCGGTGAGGCTTTCCTTGTGATATTCAGAGAATTTATCGATCTCAATTTCCGATCAGTTTTGTGGGAGCAGTTGTCATCCCCGGTGAGGCTTTTCTTGCGTTTTGCTTAGCGTTTTCCAACCGCCAATCGCGGCTATAACGAAAAAAAGAGAGAGTTACAAGTGTAATAATAATCTGAGAATGTGAATGGCAGGAGGCAAGGGCATATCAGGCGGCGTCCAGCGATTTGAAGAGGAATCAGATGAGCGGTCTGAATCGGAACGCCAAATGGGCGTCTCCTCCTCTTCCCACATTCAACTCTTTTGCCAATCCACGGTGCCTATTATTCCCTTCCCTTCTTATTTATGTTCTTTTTCTTTTTCAATAAAATAAAAATAAATAATCTGTTTAATTGAATTATGCGGTTTAGGAACAACGTGGCTTCAGTTGCTCCTCAGCTCACCGGTATCTATGCTGGAACTGTTAACGTCTTCAACGACATATCCCCTGAGAAGGTCAATCTTTATTCAACTATCTTCTATATATTCTTTACCATGTCTTGAAGGAGGAAAACTAGTGAGACTTCCTGAAAATGATTTAGAAATTTTTGGAATTTTATCTTCCTAAATTTGGTAGCCTGTAAGACATATTTCTAAATTTTTTGGTGCGTTTTTGGTTTGTAGGGGTCCAGAGCCTGGAATCCTAACATCTGGAGTGCCCGACATGGCATCCTTGTCGGACAACGAGAGATATTATCCGACAAGAGGGTCGATGGATGACAATGGGAAAGTTTGCTCGAATGGTATCAATGGAGAAGATAACAAGAGGGAAAAGGTAGTGTATGGTCAAAGTTGTTTGTAACATTATCTAGCAAAGAGAAAAAGGAAGATTTCATGGCTATGAAAGGTTGCAAACCAATCTTAGATGCTTTCGACCATCTGTGTTACTTTTCGCTTATAGAAATTCTGGGGAAATTGATGACAGGGATGGATCTGTCGCGTTTCTTCTTTGTGGATTTTGATTGAGGATTCCAAGAAGGTAAACAATGGGGTCGTGGTAAAAGCGGTGGACAATGCTTGCCGTTTCCGATGTTCCCTTCGATTTGTTTTCGTCCTCGAGTAAGCTCCTTCTAAACTGACACACCCAAACATTGTAACCCTACTTGGTTTCTACATTGACTACGACTATGTTGGAAATTTATCTCTATATAACGCTATGCACGATGATGTTTACAGGTCACTCTCCTGAAGCATGCGTCTCCGCATTGCTATTGGAGTTGCCCGAGCATTGGAGTAAGCATATTATTTGTAACTTTTAACGAATATATATCTACTAATTAGGCTACAATCAGTTATTGCAGATTTGAGAAACGTGAAATCTTTTTTGACTAATTCCATTACTGAATGAACATTTTCTATTCTACAATGCGAGACAGAAAAATTACGGGCCAATATAGAGAAATTGCGTAGTGAGCTAAGGTTCTTCAGTACTGTTATTGTTTCCCCCTTGAATTAGTCAACATTTTCTATATATGAGTATCATCACTTCCTCTTGGTCTCCTCCTCTTCCTTTTGAAGCAGGAAGAAGTATTATTTGTTCATCAAGATGAGAAGACACTTCATGGGATTGAGCAACAGCCTCAGGCCTAACCTTCACCATGATTCCTTCTCTCATTTAGGTTTCCTTTTTTTTTATCATTATTTTCACGCTTTATTATATAAATTTTACAAAGTACTTTACTTATTAATCTAATCACTAGGTTTTCTACAATTTCATATATTGGTTATTGAATTGTATATACGTATTATTGTCTTACATGTTTAGGTTTATATGCTTAGGTTAAACAGCTACTGTCTGTTTGTTTATTTGCTGTCTGTTTGTTTCTTTGCTGGCTTTCTCTTAAAATGACATCTCAATTAAATACTACTATGTGGCATCTTTACAATTTTCATTATTTTTAACCTAATTTGCATATTTATCTATTATACTATCTAAATGTAAAACAAAAATACATTTTACTGATTTACTTTATTTTCTATGCCAACCCTTTTTTTATATTTATTTTTTTGTGTATACATATATACATGTGTCTGTATATATATTACCGTGTGTATACATATTTAAGTTTATATGCTTGCTGTCTCCTTTGTGATCTGCTGGCCTGTTACCAAAACGCCACCTCTTTTGTACACTGCCATGTGGCATTTTTTAAAATTTTAAGTACTTTTTATCTAATTTACACATATATAGCTAATATACTATATATATGTAAGAAAAATTACTTTTTACCATTTACCTTACGACTTTGTGTCAAACCGTTTTGCTTTTTCACCATGTACACTCCTCTCTCTGATATCGTTTATACTCAAGAGATTTCATATAGAATCAGGGTCAGAATCATACGTATATGGACTTTTTCGTATGATTCGCCGCGTGAACCGACAACCACTCGTGAGATGGTTGTCTGTGATGAATGGATATTTTGCCTAACTTTCTGATAGTGTTCTATGTAGTTTTTCTTATTTTGCTATTCTGTCACTTCAAATATTATCCATACCATGTGAACTTTGCGTTTTCGCCCACACATACGCAACTTTTTTATTGTGAGATATGTTATACTACGTTTTTCCATTATTATGCCCTGTTTGTTTTGTGTGTTGATTTCTGTTTTGTTTTGAGAAATTTAGGTTTGGGTAAAGAGAATATTTGTTCAATTGGAATTAGGTTGATGAGTCTGTATTTTTTTTGGTCTGTTGTTTTCTGGAGAGTATGAGTAATATTTCATATGGGGGTATAAAAGATTATACATAGAGTCATATCATATGAAATAAAATAGAAAATTTAGTTCCCCAATAAAATGGTCTACTTCGGCGTCATTAGTTCTTGGCCGCATATGTAACTTCATGCAGTTTAATAACAATATAAAGGACGGTAATAACTTTATGTCAATGATTGTCATACACTTCCATACCATGTGAACTTTGCGTTTTCGCCCACACATACGCAACTTTTTTATTGTGAAATATGTTACTAGGTTTTTCCATTATTATGCCCTGTTTGGTTTGTGTGTTGATTTCTGTTTTGTTCTGAGAAATTTAGGTTTGGTTGTAGAAGGTATTTGTTCAATTGGGATTAGGTTGATGAGTCTGTATTTTCTTTTGTTTGTTGTTTTCTGGAGTGAAAAGCTTTATGTTACTTAGTTGATGACACTGATCTAGATCTAGGTTCGCTATTTGTATTTAGTTAATAATATATATTACATCAGTCTTTTTGTAACTGTCTTGGTTGATAATGCACGTGATGTATGATATATATATAGATACCGAAATCTATTTAAGGTCGACACTGGCGTATCGTCTCTTTGTGCTAAAAGAACTGTTGCCAAAGGGAATGAATGCTCTTTTGTTTTCTTTTAGCACCGAGAGATGATAGGCCAGTGGCCTTTCACTGTGTTCAAAATCTGTCTTTAACAGTATTATTATTAGTTAAGATATTACAGGTGAAGCAGAACATCATGAGAAGCTTTTGAGAGAAACAAACAAGAAGACTATTCCAATACAGATTATTCCGATACATATATTTACTGTTTGACGAGCAAAGAGTGAAGATTTCAGTTTTTGTAGAATATTGACTTTACCTTTGGTCTGAAGAGGACACAGATATTTGTAGAATAATAACTAATTTTACATAATCCAAATATTAATTGCCTTTAATATTAAGAGATTATGATTTTTTCTTTGTCTTTGATGCTGATATGTTCTATTTTTTGATTGATTTCGTGAACTTATAACTTTTTAATAAAAAATACAGAGTATTTGTTAGAAACAGTAAAATTACATGTCAAAGTTAATGTTTAAATAATAGTAATAAAAGTAACAATACATTCATTTCATTTTTTATATTATTAAAATAGAATCTTTCTATGTTAGTCTTTATATTGAGTAACGATAAGTAATTAGTTTGTATTATAATTATAATAGTAATCTGTTTTATATAAATACTCTGGTTAAAAGGTAAAGAATTTTCGTTACTAGGAACGATTTCTCTGCATTTCTGCTGAATATATGCTTTACTGTCTTGACACGTCAGTTGTTGTTACGAATTATTTATGAGTTCTATTGGTGTTTCAAATTTTTGTTATAAATAATTGATTTACGAATGGAATGATATTTGATATTGTTTCTCTACGTCTAGGACATCAAAATATTAGGCTTTATACGTTACATAGATATAGTTGTTTTTGGATGATGTTCTTTTCGTAGACGTATTTGCTTATTGGTTTGATTATATTGGTTTATTTGTAGGGTAACAGAATGCAAATGTCTATAAGGTCTATTTACTGGAACAAACATCAATGATATTTGCAAGAGGGTAGTTGCGTTGTCGTCGTTAACTTTAGTGTCTACCGTAACTACGGTGATTACAAGGCCGCTGCATCGGACATAAAAATTGTATTTAACTCAACAACCATAGTACGTCGCTGCGAAGAATTGTCTAATCATGACAAGTATTTCAACTTTGTTGACTTCTCTGATATCACTACGAGTTTGCTGGATGAAACAGTATTAGTTGGTTAGTTCTAAAACGAGTACAACATAACTTTATTAGTCAATACTACTATTAAATAATTTTGTTGATTTTGTTGTAGATTGTATCGGAGAAATTAAATCAGCCGGGAACTTAGAGGACACAACTTACGCTGGTCGATTTTCAAAACGTTTAACAGTGGTTCTACGCGACGACAGGTTTATCAATATTTTACTTTAATATTGTCTAAAAATCATGTTATCTTGACGATACCTATTTCTTTGAGTTTAGCTATTATTGTTTTGCATAACAGTGGCAAACTATTGGAATGCACTCTATGGGATAGATTTGCTGAAGAGCTTTACCAATGCGTGTATAATCATGAAAGAGGGCCATTGGTCATTATATGTCAGTTATTCAAAATTCGCCCTTGGAATGGTAAGCGGTATTAATATTTATACACCTAATATTGTATACATAAATTTAATGTTGTTGTACTTTTAAAGTGTCCTTATTCTTATTTTCAATCAATATACTATAGATTCAAAAATTATAAGAAATGTCCAGTACTCAAGTAAACTCGTGACAGATCAAAATGTCCCATCAATCATAGCATTCAAACAACGGTAAAGTACACTAAGTTCACATGATACTATTTTGTTCTATCATTTTAATTTATGTTTAAAGGTATTAGTACTTTTTAAAAGACATCTATTATTGAAATTTTATCTAACTCTTGCTTGCAATAGTTTGCCAGAACATATACTTGATATCCCAGCAATGATTACTCATCTGGGTCCTCGACCTCCCGCGACAGAAACATTGGAATATTGGACTGGATTTCCTTTAAAGAGCATAAGTGATGTGTACCAAATCTCGAAGGTCAAACTATATTTTTTTATAATATAATCGTATCAATATTTAATACTTTTACAAACAGTTATACTTTAACATATATATCTAATGTTGCAAAAAATATTTTTTACAGCGGGCGACCTGTGTAATTACCGCGAGAATCACTGATGTAATCACTAAAGACGGCTGGTATTACCTCGCTTGCCCACAATGCAAAAAAAGGTTAATCCTATTATTGACGAAGAATCAAATCTACCCACAACGGCAGATTTCTTTTGTGATGTTTGCAACGACGTTACAACTGATCCAATCCCGAAGTACGTTTCCTCGCAATAATTTTTCTTCCCTTGACTTAATTTAATTCTCTAATGTCTTTGATTTTTTTCTACATATAGATTCAGAGTTTATGTGAACGTTGTCGATGACACCGACAATGCAACATTACTCCTCTTTGATAAAGAAGTGGTTCAATTGATAAATAAATCTGCTACCGATGTTCGTTGCTACGTTACACAGGTTATGATTTCATTTAACTCTTCATTACATGTATTTGAGCGATATGATGTTATTATTATTTTTATTACGTTACAAGTTATAAATACGCAAAGCGATTCTGTTATTCGTAGGGTATAACTGGTGGTAACTATCCCGAGGAGCTATTGTTGTTGCGCAATCAAAATTGTCTGTTTCGACTCTCTGTATCACCACAAAGGCTCACTGCTTATACATCATCCACTCGTGCACACCAAAGAGGATCTCGAATCATATTTCGTGCAAGTAAAGTAACAACTAATCAAGAAATCATTACCGCTATTACTAGGGTATATATTCCCTTTCTCTAATAATACATATTGAAATTTTCATTAATTACTCATACAATATGTACTACGATTTCCATTTTTCCATTAGGCGGCAGTTTTCGGGCCTTCGCACGTACAATCGTCTCATGGTTCAACGTCAGCTTTCCATTCTCTCGGGAAACGACATGTTGACGACACAAATAGTTATATAACATCTCATTCTTCGTCCTCTAAGGTAAAACAAACAAACGTTGACGATGATGGGATTGAAACCATGGAAAACCAACGTACCTGAACAATCGACGTTTTCATCGTGTATATTAGGTTTGTATATTACTACGCGCGATAAGTTTGAATCCCGTTGATATAACTTTTTGAGTGGATTCTCGCGTGTTCTATAACAAGTGCTATCGTACTCTAGAGTCGGCAGTATAACTTTTTGGCCCATGGTGATCACTTTTTGGATGGGAATGCCGTTGGAGTATGTATACGTATGTATATTATATGTAATAAAGTTTTTTAATAATGCTTTTTAAGACATAATGTATATTGTTAAATATTATTATCTTTGCAACTTATTTTCCATTCTTATTAATAGCCTAACAATTTGACATACGTATATATGTACATATATATTTATCAGAAATCACATATCCAAGATTCATGCAAAAATCAAAACTCCGAAGCTTTCCAATTGCATATACGAAGTCCACGTATATCAGCTATTTTAAATGATGCTTTGGAAGCATCACACAGTTCATCATTTATTGGTACATTTTTCTACAAACTCTTTACATTAAAAAATGATATTTTCTAAATTAACATTTTAATTTTTTTTACAGAATACCATGACATTGGAGATCAAGAATATTATTGTCCATGTTGTGATGCATCTGTGTGGTATGACGAAAGGGTTAAAAAACAAAAGAAAAATATACCTTTTAAATTCTCACTATGTTGTTTACAAGGAAAAATATCATTACTAAAAACACCCGACCCTCCTAAATATCTGCAAAACCTTATATTCAAAAAAACGCCTAACGCTAAACATTTTCGCCAATACATTAGAGCATATAATACGATGTTTGCATTTACATCAATGGGTGGAAAAATTGATACTTCAGTGAATGACAAATCTGGACCATATATCTTCAAAATACATGGTCAAAATTACCATCGAATTGGCGGTTTATTACCTTCACCAGCAAATCTGGATATATCTTCAAAATACATGGTCAAAATTACCATCGAATTGGCGGTTTATTACCTTCACCAGGAGACACGATAAAATTTGCACAACTTTACATACATGACACTATGAACGAACTTCAAAATAGAATTACTTCTATAAGGTCATATTTATTTTAACGTCTTAACGGAATTTATAAATTTTCCATAAATTATATATCAATTTTTAATTGTTTCTTCTTTCATGTTGCAGCGGCGCACAACATAGAACAAATGAAGAGAATAAAGTTAAACCCAGTCTTGTGGCAGGTTTACAAAAAATACTTGATACGTGTAACCCATACGTTAAAATATTTCGTCAGGCAAAAGACATGTTCAATTCGGAAAAAGAAATCAATATGAAAATTCGATTGATAGCTTCGCGGAAAAATATTGACAAGACATACTCGGCACCCCAGGTCACTGAAGTAGCTGCGCTTTTGGTGGGTGACTTTGATGAATCATTAGAACCTCGAGACATTTTATTGAAAAAACATAATAATGAATTAATTCGTATTACTGAACTCCATCCTGCCTATTTACCACTTCAATATCCACTATTGTTTCCATATGGCGAAGACGGTTACCATGTCGATTTAGAGTTACGCCTCTCCGTGTCAATTTCAAAAAAACCACGAATCCGAATAAGTATTCAAGAATATTTAGCTTATCGATTACAAGAGCGACGCTTTGAATTTTCTATTCTACAACATTGTGGAAGACTTTTCCAACAGTTTGTTGTTGATGGCTTTTGTATGGTTGAGTCTGAACGTATTTCCTATATTAGAAACAACCAGACCAAACTCCGCTGTGAAAACTATAATAATATACGTTCAGCCATTAATTCTGGAAACAATGATGCTTCTACAATTGGAAATCGAGTTATTTTGCCGTCCTCATTCACAGGAAGTTCTCGATATATGAGACAAAATTATATGGACGCAATGGCTATATGTCGATATTTAGGATATCCAGATCTATTTATAACTTTTACCTGTAACCCAAAATGGCCAGAGATACAAAGATTTCTTTCAAACCGAAATCTTGCCTCAGAAGATCGTCCAGATATCCTAACTCGCGTATTTAAAATAAAACTCGAGAACATGTTAAGCGATCTTAAAAATAATGGGGTATTAGGTCGTGTATTAGCAGGTAAATCACTATAAACTTTCATGTAATATATTTCCATTATTTTTTATGATATAAACTAAATACTGCATCTTATGTATTTTGCAGTTATCTATACAATTGAATTCCAAAAACGAGGACTTCTGCACGCACACATTATACTATTCTTAGCACGTGAATTCAAACTGCCTACAACCATTGATATTGATTCAATTATATCTGCTGAAATTCCCGACGAAATTTCCAACCCAGAATTGTACAATGCAGTAGAAGAGATCATGGTACATGGACCCTGCGGTATTGCAAATAAATCTTCGCCATGCATGGAAAAAGGCAAATGCACAAAACGATTTCCTAAAAATTTCAACCAAAATACTTATATAGATCATGATGGTTACCCGGTATACAAGAGACCTGATAACGGGAGATTTGTCATAAAAAATGATATCAAACTAGATAATCGTTATACTGTACCATATAATGCCTATTTACTATTAAGGTACAGAGCTCATATAAATATTGAATGGTGTAATCAAACAAAGGCTATCAAATACCTTTTCAAGTACATAAACAAAGGATCAGACAAAATTACAACTAATATATACTCATCAGATGCTACAAACAAAGAAATAATAACAGATGAGATTAAAAACTATTTCAACTGTCGATATGTTTCTGCCTGCGAAGCATGTTGGCGAATTTTCAAATTTGATATCCACTATCGAAGTATACCTGTTGAACGATTAAATTTCCATTTACCTGAAGAACACAATATAATTTTCACAGAAAATGACGTATTAACTGATATTGTCTCTGAACAAAATAACAAGAATAACATGTTCACAGAATGGTTCAAATACAACATTACATATCAGGACGCAAAAGATTTAACGTATATTGATTTCCCAACTAAATTCGTGTGGAACAAACTTAAAAAAATATGGACTCCAAGACAAAAAGGTTACACACTTGGTCGACTACACAATGTCTCTCCTACAACAGGAGAAGCTTATTACCTAAGAATGTTACTTAACAAAATGAAAGGCGCAACTTCGTACGCCTATTTACGAACCATCAATGGTATCACTTACACAACTTTTAAAGAAACATGTCGTGCATTAGGCCTTTTAGATGACGATAAAGAATATATAGATGCCATACAAGAAGCAAGCAATTGGGCATCCCCATCTTATTTGAGATCATTATTCACCATATTATTAACGATGGAATGTATGACAGATCCGAAACATATTTGGTCAACCATTTGGTTAGATCTTGCCGACGATATCACATATAAACAACGGAAAGCTTTAAACCTTCCAGGTTTTATATTAATTTCTATATTGACTATTCATATCTTCGTATAGATAGATTAGGTATAACATAATTATTTTTTTACTTTATTTTTTTTGCAGATCTAAAGATCTCATCAAATGATTTGGAACAAAAAACGCTTATCGAAATTGAATGTCTTTTACAAAAAAACGGCAAATCACTCAAACATTTCCCAGTAATGCCATTCCCTAACAATGACAACACTAACTTCATACTGAACAAACTAATATATGAAGAAACGTCCTACAATTTAACCACAATGAGATCAGAATTTAACGAACTAAAACAGCAACTCACCGATGAGCAACATCAAATTTTCACTACAATAATAGATTCAGCATATCAACCCATTGGTCAAATGTTTTTTGTTTATGGATATGGAGGAACTGGTAAAACTTTTTTATGGAGAACATTATCAACGTGTATTCGCTCGTCCGGAGATATAGTTTTAAACGTTGCATCAAGCGGGATAGCTTCGTTATTACTACAAGGCGGGCGAACTGCTCACTCAAGATTTGCTATTCCCATCGACATCACTGAAGACTCAATATGCTCTATCAAACTAGGGACAGATTTAGCAGAACTAATCAAGATGACAAAACTTATAATTTGGGACGAGGCACCAATGGTACATAAACATTGTTTCGAAGCATTGGATAAATCTTTTAAAGATATTATGAAATCTGTTAACAATAACTTTGGAACCAAACCATTCGGTGGCAAAACAGTTGTATTTGGCGGCGATTTTCGACAAATATTACCTGTCGTCACAAAAGGTCATAGACACGATATTATTTCAGCATCAATAAATTCTTCATATCTATGGAATTACTGTCGCGTCCTTAATCTCACTAAAAATATGCGCCTACGCACAAATGCAACTACCAACATTGAAACTATACAAACATTTTCAAATTGGGTATTACAAGTAGGCAACGGCTCATTAGCAGAACCTAATGACGGTGAATGCTATATAGATATTCCTCTTGATTTACTTATAACAGATAACAATAACCCAGTCCAATCCATCATACATCACGTATACGAGGATTTACCAAAAAAATATCAAGACCAGTCTTTTTTCGAAGATAGAGCAATATTATGTCCAACAAATGACATAGTCGAAGAAATAAACAATATACTATTAGATATGATACCAGGTCATGTTAAAGAATATTTTAGTTCGGATACATTATGTCCTTCTAGCAATAACAATAATGACACTGAAATATATAACACTGAATTTCTAAATACACTTAAATATCCTGGAATTCCAACTCATTGTTTGCAACTAAAAATTGGAACCCCTGTAATGCTTTTACGAAATATAGATCAAACACTTGGATTATGTAATGGCACACGCTTACAAATTACGCAACTAGGCACGAATATAATTGAAGGCAGAATTATTACAGGAACTAACAAAGGTGACAAAGTATTTATTCCAAGACTATCTTTAATTCCTACAAATACTACACTACCATTTCGATTTAAACGCAAGCAATTTCCAATCATACCTTGCTTTGCAATGACAATAAACAAAAGCCAAGGTCAAAGTTTAAATAGAGTTGGTATATATTTACCGCGTCCTGTATTTACTCATGGACAATTATACGTTGCTATTTCTAGAGTTAAAACACGTGATGGACTTAAAATACTAATTCTAGACAACAACCGAACAATATGTACAAAAACATTAAACGTCGTCTTCAAAGAAATATTTCACAATTTGTAATTTATTTATAAAATAAATAGCACATCTGAATGTAATATTACATATATGTACACAAACTTTATACAACCTTTATATCAATTTCTGTTTAAAAAAACTCCCCCGCGCGTAGCGCGGGTACAATACTAGTATTCTCTAAAGTAATATAAATATTTTTTTAAAATACTAATATTACCAATATATAATTCATTTAATGTAATTTATGAATGGTAATTGTACAATACTAGTATATATATATATATAAATATATAAAACTCAATTCATATATAATTTATCACAAAAAATATAAAAAAACAATTCATATGTAATTCTAACACCTTAAACAAATTCATGTTTTCTGTAATTTCATAATTTCAATAGATAAACTCTTGTAAATGAACAAAACCAAATCCCACAGATTTTGTATATAAAAGACCATATGATTAACAAAGGAAGACTGAAAAATAAACACTACTAAAATGTCAGAAGATGCCTTGCCTATTAAGTAAACTCAAAGCCCTAACAACTCAAACCAAGCAATATAGACGTTCTATTCTATATTGGCCCGCTTGAGCTTCTTCCTCTACCTCCTCTCGAAGGGTCTCTGCCTCGTCCCATCGATTCATCTCCCCAGTTTCCGTAGCCATATCCACGGCCGTGATTACCTCTGCCTCGAAAGCTCTCGCTTCTGTAGCCTCCTCTCGGGTAAGAGTACCGACCTCTTTCACCTTCACCTATGTGACAAAAAAAAAAAAAATACCCACGATTAGAAGCATTGCGGAGCTTGTAATGATTGAAGCTAGTTTAAGAGTTAAGTTGGCTAAAACCATATATATGAATTAATGATTGATGCTAACCGATCAGAATATCGGAGTTATTAGTTTCTTTTAGCGGAATTAGGAGCTACTAATTACCTCTTGATATTGTTCTCTTCGCTTCAATCACTGCATCACAGCCTAAAATATTTATCGGCGAAGCCTATAACACCAAAATAACCCAATATTTTTCAGTTGTATAAGCAGGATAACTGAAATACCAAAGGTGGACTGATGCCTCACATAACCAGACATAAGTAGACACACGAAGCAAACATGAAGAATGCTATGAGAATACAAACCTGAATGGCATTGTCCACAGAACTCTGGGATATGTATTCAACGAACCCGAAGCAGTAGCCTTGTTGCTGAGAGGAAATTAAGCAAACCGACTGCTTTAGTAACTGGTTAAGCAGAATAATGTGGCAGATAAAAGAGGGCTTGATGGAGAGCTAAGATGTTATATGAACCTTGTTGTTTCTCACTTGAATGCCGTCTTTCTTGATGGGGCCAAACTTTTTAAACTCTGCCTCAAGCTCTGAAACAGATGTATTGAAAGGCAAGTTTCGAACATATACGGAGTAACCCTCTGTTTCATATAAGTCGGCTGTTAATTAAGCAAATCATTGGAAGGATCATCGATGTGTCAAGTTAAATACATAAAAAATTTAAAAGTAAATTACCTTCCCCATTAGCATTTCCCGTTCCAGGTCTAATATCATTTTCATGGGCTGATGCTTCTGGAGCTGGAGAAGGTACAGCGGGCTCAACTGGCTCGTTCTCAGTCTTTTTGGTGTTCCCTTTGGCCATGTCTGAAGGAACATAGGTTTTTGTTGGCCCTTGACTACCTTTGGCAACTTTAACCTATTTAAATTAAATAGTAAAAGATAATAATTAATTGGAGAGTAAAAGATTTCAATCATTTGGTGTCATCTCTGTGTCACTTACAATTGATGCATAAGATTTCTTTGGAGCCTCTTCCTGCAATAAAGACTTATCAGATTCATCCAGCTTAGACGTAGCAGTGTCGTTTTCAAGCGCCCTTTTGTTTTCTTTTTCATCAGCTATTTGCACTTCACGGACAGCTACATCATTTGCCATGGCACTGTGATCCTCTCCCACAGGGACCACTCTGTCTGTTATGGAACCATTGGGATCAGGATGTTCATCTGGTTGAAAACACAAAACATGTCGGGAAACTGATGCGATAAAATAAAACCATAATTTTGAAGGGGCGACGAACTATATTATGACTTGAGAATAAATGTTACCACGTTCGGGAAGTGGCGAGACTTGATTAGTATAGTTAATGCTCTCGACAGGATCGTTTTCATGATCTAGATACCTGAACATGTCATTCATAACAAAGTAACCAACGTCTTGTGGAGCAAGAAAAAAGGACTGTGCAAATTTCCTTTTCAAATTATCGTTGCCCGTCAAACATCCAGTAACAAGCACTGTCACTCCATCTTTATACGATTTCTGAGCATCTGCAGTTTTAATCTCTGCCTTGTAGTTCTTGAAATCCATGGAAAGAATTTTCTCATTAATGCCCTGATCAGAAAGAAAATAGCTTAGAACGTTAGATAGAAAATGCATATTGAAAATGTATGTAATAAAGACAATATCCATCTGATGATAATTCTATAGAATGAAAACATGTAAGTATATACAGCAGGTCAATAGGATTGTCATTAAGCACCTATAACTGTCATGTTTCCAGGTTACTCGTACTACCATCTATTGGATATATATAACTAACTTGTTCATAGTCTTTATTACTTTAAGCACATATTGGTATCTGTAAGACAATTAAATAAAATCTGGAGAGATAGGATAAAACCTAGTTACTGATTAAAAGATATCTGGCTACTTTGCCTGTGTGGTGTAATGTAGCTACCAACGGAAATATATAAATCATGTTGCACGATGATTCTATACGAGGAAATATAGAAGAATTGAGTTTGGACAAAACTCAGAACAACCGGCAATGAAATCCACATCTTCATGAAACTTACTTGCATTGTGGAGATGGATGACATCCCACCATTGGGATTTGGCCGGCTTAAGACACTTGAATCCTGATAGAATCTGTATACAAGCTCTGGAGAATGGTGCAGGATATGATAGTACTGCTCAACAAATGCATTTGCAACCATTTGTGGAGTTGGATCTGCTTGGGGACTTGCACTTTGCAAGGCCATTCTGAAGAATCACCAAAAACAAATTTTCTAAATGGGAAAACTTTCCATCAAATTCAATTTGTATATTACAAGAGAAAGTATGAAAAGTTTTCTGCAATAGCACCACTGTTCTAAAATCTACGGAAAAGATTGAACACATGAATGATGTCAAACACCTAAGTCTGTAACTCAAAATGAAATTCCACCCATTGTAAGAACTTCTAAGCCATCTAGCTTCAGAACTACAGAGAAAACAGTTCTTACAGCTCAAGGGTCAAATCTTAATCATTAACGATGATCAGTGAAAAAAAATTACATTAGGTAAGAGATGGTTTTAGGAGAGATTCTAGTACTTATGGACAATGATAGCTAAATAATTCAATACATTGGCACTGGTTGTCTCTCAACGTGGACAGTAAAGAACCTAACAAGATGAAACAGCTACCAGGCAATGCCCTAGATCACCAAAATGCAAGCTGAATAAGAACATTGACTCAGCACCATCAAGGAACAAAACCCCTGAAAAACGAAGAATTTCAGCGCATACCCAATAGCACCATCTAAAACCTGAATCAGCTTCTTTTACAACAATCAGAAATTCTATGAATTGGAGACCTCCTTTTCGCCGAAATCGATAGAAAATCATCACTCACAATGATAACCCAAACAATCGAAAAAACTACGCGTTCTCGCAGAATCTAAGAGCGGCATTACAAGGCTACGATGGGTCAAGACGAAAACAACTATGTGGTGCAGAAGTTTTAAATCAGCGGCAATGATCAAGCGGAAGATTGAAGAAGGCGAGGACGAACACACCTGAAATTTAGAGATCGGAGTTCAGAGACAGAGGAGATTTTGATCGGATCAAACTGGAGAGAGTGTGATTTGCGCAGGTTGTATCAAGAGTTCCCAGTTCTCTCTCTGTGTGTGTGTGTTTTCTTTTCTGTAATATTTAGTTTTTGACATTTCGAATTTTAAATTTTTTTAAACATTTGTTTTAAACACGATCAAAAGTTTGATTTTTTTTATATAATGGATTAAATAAATAAATGGCTGCTTTTCCACCAATTTATAAATTGACATTTAACTTAATACATTTATATATTGTTTTGATAATATAATAGTATAGGAATTTATTATAAATAATTTGTTTATTTAATTTATAAATTATTATATATAAATTAGATCAAATCAAATGGATATAACATTTGTATAAATTGGATACGTTAATGGAGTAATTTTTTTCCTTTGTATTCTGTCACTTTCTTTGTCATCATTAGGGATGAATTGTGGTTTATAAAAAGAAAAAAAAAAAAGAAGAAAGAAAGGTAAAAAAAATGCGATATGATATGAGGCAATGGAAGAGTGAGATGAAAGCAAAGTAAAGAAATGGAATGTGGAAAGTCCGACAAAAGAAACACAAACAACAATATCATATAATTTTTAAAAAATATAATTATATAAAATTACAAATATGTAATATTGTTATTAATGATTACATCAAATCGTTGATCGAGATTAATAATGAATTCATGAATTTTTAAATTGAAAAATAATATTTATTTTTCTATAAGTGATAATGTAATCATTTATTTTAACAATGATATTATCATAGAATAGAAATCGAATTTATGAATTTTGTGATTTTATCATCTGAATTTGAATATCGAATTCGAGTACTTTTTTGTTAGGTTCGAGATGAATTCCGATCAAAATTTTTTTAAAATATTTTGGATAAAATATTTGATTAACAATATTATATTTCTTTAAAAATGGGAACTTAAAAAAAATGAATCTTTTAATAATATAAATATAAATTTATTTTTATATTTTTGGAAACTTATTACTATATCTAATGGAAAATTGTTATATTTATATTTCTCTTATGATATGGAGAATACTGGAGAAATTTAAAATATTTAATTTTATTTGAAATGATTTTATATTATTTCACAATTTTAGAAGTTTCAAAGCTTTATAATAAAGTTTTAAGTCTTTCAAAAACATAATTTATAAGAAATATAATAGGGAAATTAAAAATGGGCTGGGATGGGCCTATGAAAAAGGTTTGGTACTATGGCCATTATGAATGGATTTGGGTTACTTTTATGCTCAAAATAATACAAAGATATTTAAAAAACTTAAGACTATGTTTTTCTAAGTATTGTATATTGTAAAAGTAAGAGTTATTTTTTATTTTTTAAAGACCAATTTAACTCATCTTAATATTATTAAAACAAAAATGAGGGAGAGAAAATTTTGAAAAGTATTTTTAAAAATATTTAATTTTAAAATCATTAAATTTACATTTAAATATTTTATTTTAAAATAATTAAATTTAAATATTATTCAATAGATATAATTACTTTTTCTTTAAACAACATACAAGAATTATTTTATTATTTGATTAAACAACAGAAAATGTTTAAATAAAATTATTTGATTTATTTTTAGTTATGTTTAACAAAAATTATTATGCTTTAGTTTAATTTAATTTTTATTACTATAAAATTCTTAAGATTATAATTTTAAAATCATTTGATTTTATTTCAAATATTTGTTAAATTATTATTAGATCCTTTAATTTAACATATCCGTAATAATAGATAAATAATTTAATTGTTAATTAGTTTAATTTCCATTAAAGACAATAACTTCTCACTTTCAATTGTCTTTATAAATAAGTTTTAATTTTCTATATTATTTTATTATTACAAATTGTTTAAGAATATAAATTTAAAACCATTTAACCTTATATTTTTCTAATAAAGTTTAAAACCTAATAATAAATTTATGATTCAGTTATTAATTAAGTCTAACTTCCAAAAATACCAATAACTTCCCACTTTTTAGTTTAAAAAATTAATTTCCTCTTAAAAGCACTATAACTTATATTCATTATTCCTTTATATATCTTCATACTTTCATAAATTTACTTCAACCATAAAAACAAATTTACAGTATTCTTGGTGTTTAAATTTGAAGTAAGTATTTTAATAATTATTAATTATACTAGAAAAAATCCCGCGCGAAGCGCGAGCGATGATTTGTATAATTTTCTTTACGAATGTGTTGGAATTATGTAAGAATTTTTAATAAAATTCAATTATGCTATAAATTTTTCTTTTGTAGTGGAAGATATGTATGAATAGGAAAAATAATAATATCATATGAAAATAGTGATTAAAGAAGAATTGGAAAAAAAATTAAATATGGTGGATAATAGAGATGTCAATATTGTCTGTGGATCGTAACAAAAAAAAAGCATGTTGATGAACGTTTTTGTGATTAGTGCAATTATGAGAAATGGATTGATCCATAAAATGAATGCAGATGTGCAATATCTCCTGAAACATTATAAACGAAGAAAATATTAGGACAAAAATAATGAAAAAAATTAAAGGTATCGATGCATATAATTTAAAAGGTATTAGAACCAACCGTAAGTAGTAGTTGTAATAAACCAATGAGAATTTTTTTATATGATGTCAACCTGCATAGAAAAAACCTTGGTCAATATGATTTATGACGAATAACAATTTATGATTGAAGATGGCAACAATGAATTTAAAGAATTATATTTTACCTACATATCTTGTGATTTTGGGAGACTGTTTAAAATTTTTCGATAGACAAATTTTGTCTACTCTTGGCATTTATATCTAATATCTTTAGTTCATTCGCCGAAGTTACTCTTGAAAGTCCAACATAGAGCTAGTCGTGGCTGAAAACTGGTTTTGAAAGATAATCCGATTAGCTTAAGACTTTCTCCTTGACGTTTATTTATTGTTATTGCGTAGCACCATCTAACTGGTAATTATTATCTTCTCAATCTAAATGGAATACCTGAATCAGTAGGTGATAAAATAACCATCGGTATAAGCACTTTGTTATGAATTTACAATAATATAGAAAATAAAAAATTGAATAATAATAATAATAATTTAACACGATTCATATTATATTACAAATAATTTTTAATTTTATATGATGTTATTTGTATTTCAAGAGTCATATATATTTTGAAGTTTATTATTGTTATTTAATATAATTAAAAATATATATCAAATAACGTATGGTAGTATATCTCATTATTTTATTTAATAAATATAATTGTATTTTATTTTTTATATGTTTAACATCTTTCTTTTTTTTTGTCTCAATTTTATTAAATAAAACAATGAGACATTAACTAAAATCTAACATTTACAGCCAAATGATGTTATAAGAAACTAACAATTAAATTGTAATTTTGTTTGGAAAATTAAAAAAATTGAGATACTATATTAATATTTATGTAATTTTCAAATAGAATGATATTAATATTGTTATATATTAATTTAATGTAAAATCATATATTTTGAGTATTTTCTTTAATTTTAAATAATATAAATTTATTATATTTAAGATATAAATTACTTGTAAGGATTATTATATATATAATTTAAGAAATCATTAACTTTTTGTTGTTAAAATTAAATAAAATATAAATAGGTGAGATGAAGAGATTTTTTTTTGTGAAGAGAATTTAAAAAATCATTAACTTTTTGTTGTTAAAATTAAATGAAATCTAAATAGGTCTTGAAGAGATTTTTTTTGTGAAGAGTTTTTTTGTGATATTTAATAATCCTTTGATTAGATAAAAATTATTTACAATTTCAAAGTTATACTTTGTTTAGATAATATTATTTTCGTTCAGGGTATTTTATTATTATTATATTTTATAAATATTCAATGAGTTATTACTAATTTAAAATTTTAGTTTATATATTATAACTTAAAATATATAAAATCCACTGTATAATTTCTTTAAAATATTATCTAATTTTATTTAACAAAAGCTAATATTATTAAAATTAACATTAAAATTTATAACAAGTTGAATAAATTTTAAATTTCATATTAATAGAAAGTTTTAATTATTTCTATGTTAAATCAATTATTATAAATATAATAATACTTTATTCTCATTTATTTAGATAATTTGTTTTTATTATAAATTTGTTTAATTCTAATTTATTAAAGTTAGAAAATTTAAAAAATTCAAATTTTAAAAATAAATATTATATATTTATAATTATTATAATTTTTAGTTAATATTAATTCAGAATTACTATAATAACTTAATATTGTTAAACTTAAGAAAGAAAATATATATATAAATTATTTCATATATATTATTGTGATTTTATAAAAATACTAATGATTTAATTTATTTATTTTTATTGTGTTATATTATATGTATTAACTAATACAAAATCTTAAATAAAACTGTTTTATTGTAAAAATATAGAATCAAATAAATTATGTAAAAAATTCATTTGGATGAATATATATATATATATATAATAGATTTTTTTTCGTGTGCTATATTGATTATTCAAAAAAATCTTTAAAACTATTTTATTGTAAAAATATTGAATCGAATTGATTATATAATAAATGATTAATATATTAAAATTAACAAAAAATTTATTTTAAAATAAAATATTAACTGTCACTTTATTTGAATATATATATATATATTAATTATTTCTATTTGTTTTACATTTTACAATTTATAAAAAAATATTTTTTTATTATTATAATTTTAAAATATCTTCTACCGTTATTTTAGAAACAACTTTCACATTTATAACTATTAATAATTTTTGTTTTGTTTTACATTATTTTAATTATTATAGTTAAATGAAAACTTCCCACTTAAATTTTGGAGTGAGAAGGTTTCAAAACATAACTTCCATGTTTATAACTATTAATAAAAATCTTTAATTGTTATACAATTTATTAATTTTTTTGTAGAAATCTTCATAAATAACTAGCCTTAGAGAATGTCTATTCATTCTTTTGTTGTTTTTAGTTTTTTATAATTCATTTATATATATCTTCAATGCATATTTCATCATAATTTTTTATTTTAATTTTTTTGGTAATATTAAATTATAAGATTATTAAAAAAAGTAATGTCCATGTTTCTTTATAATTCATATTTTTGCTATAATTGTTTAAAGTGTTTTTGTTTAATAAATACACTTATATACCTTTTATCATTAAAAATTATACATCTTATATTATATTTGAACTATTTATTATTTTTAATTTTAATAATTTTAAAATCCGTGCTATGCATGGATAATATCTAGTTTAAATTGAATTCAAAATCCACAGTGAAATACATAAAATTTTAGTATCCAAACAATTTAATTTTATAATCTAAGTTTGGATTCAATAAAAACGAATATAAAATCTAATATTGATCTAACCAAATATAAATATCATTTTCAAAAAATCCATTAGGTCACCAATATTTTTTTAAATATCACAAAGCATGTTATCTTTATCTGAAAAATACACAATAGGAGTGAGGAATCTCTCATTTTATTATACAGAAATAAAATTATTACAATATTAAGCGAAAAATATAATATAATACTGGAGAAGATTCGAAGTATTTGAAGAATACATTTAGAGCATTCAATGAAATCTTGAAAAATATTTTCAAAACAATAAATGCGATTGAAAAATGAAATACAATTTAACAACCAATGATAATATACTCGAATCATTCAATGTGACATTAGAGAATATCCCCGGAACAATCAATGAGATTGTATTCTTTAATATTGCCCTTTGCGTGCAAATAGTGGACACCAAGACACCTAACTTTAAAGAAAAAATGTCAATAAATCTATGCCCTTTGCGTGCAAATAGTGGACACCTAACTTTAAAGAAAAAATTTCAATAAATCTATGGTTTGTAAATTAGTCGGATTCATTTGTATCAATTAGTTGGAACTGAAGTCGTGTGATTAACAAACATGAGTGTAAAACGAACTGACTCAGCTCAGTTCGCTAGAAAACGAATTGACTAAGAGAACAAAAAATTAAATTTAAAATAACTCTAAAATACACAGTGTTCTTAAACCTTGGTCTAGTTTTGCCTAGGCGTTCGGCAACAACCTAGCGGTTGACTAGGTAATCACAAGTGCATTTTAATTTTTTTTTCTTTGTTTTATCCAAACATCTCATTTTGACATTTATAGAAAAGAATAAAACTAAATCGATTTAAAACAAATAGATTTTTTTATTCTCGTACCTTAACCTTAAAAAGTTTGTAAAATCATTTACATTGATAATTATGAAACTAAAGAACGCTTAAAAACTGACTAATTATCGACTAATCCGTTTAGGTGCTAGGCGTTCGTCGATCGTTTGACTAGCGCATAACGAATTTTAATATACTCAAACATGTTACTCATCAAACCAAATAAAATAAAATTTATAAAATAAAAAAAATACTAAATTTAATATAAAGTTATCGAATATCAAATAAATATAAATATATAAATATGTTAAATTTGTCATTTGCAACTTTACTTGTAACATCATTTCCATCGTATTCTTTTAGTAATGGGTTCATCTCCTTCAAATATATATAAAAAAAGAAACAAATATATACTAATAAACTAATAATCTATTATTATTTTTCTGTCACGTGTAAATCACGTGATTTGTTTTTCAGATCACGGGTTAACTCATTTAAACTCTAATTCGTTTTAAGCTCAACGCATCAACTTGTTTTTAAATGAAATGAAAATATTTAGCTTAGCTCGCTAAAAATTATCTGAGTTAGAGTTGACTTGCGAATCAACAACTTATTTTACACCTCTACTAACAAATCTCAATACATCTAACAAATCAGATCACAAGAAACAACGAAATTTAAATTTCATCATTACTCTCCATCACTTTAAAATTAAAAACAGCTATATATTCAACCGTTTGAATTATCTACTATATATTAGTCATACCTAGGAGTGTCAAAATGCAGTTCGGCCCGCAGACCTATCCAAAATCCGTCAAAAAATAACGAGCTTGAGCCTTTAAAACATAGGTCCGAATGTAAGCGGCCTTTCAGCCTCAGATTTAAAAAAAATCGCAAAAAATTAAGCCGGCCAGTAGGCCCGTGAATCTAACTAAAAAACGCTTAAAAACTGACTAATTATCGACTAATCCGTTTAGGTATTAGGCGTTCGCCGATCGTTTGACTAGCGCATAACGATTTTTAATATACTCAAACATGTTAATCATCAAACCAAATAAAATAAATTTATAAAATAAAAATACTAAATTTAATATAAAGTTATCGAATATCAAATAAATATAAATATATAAATATGTTAAGTTTGTCATTTGCAACTTTACTCGTAACATCATTTCCATCTTATTCCTTTAGTAATGGGTTCATCTCCTTCAAATATATATAACAAAAGAAACAAATATATACTAATAAACTAATAATCTATTATTATTTTTCTGTCACATGTAAATAACGTGATTTGTTTTTCAGATCACGGGTTAACTCATTTAAACTCTAATTCGTTTTAAGCTCAACGCATCAGCTTGTTTTTAAATGAAACGAAAATATTTAGCTTAGCTCGCTAAAAATTATCTGAGTTAGAGTTGACTAGTGAATCAACAACTTATTTTACACCTCTACTAACAAATCTCAATACATCTAACAAATCAGATCACAAGAAACAACGAAATTTAAATTTCACCATAACTCTCCATCACTTTAAAATTAAGAACAACTATATATTCAACCGCTTGAATTATCTACTATATATTAGTCATACCTAGGAGTGTCAAAATGCAGTTCGGCCCGCAGACCTATACGAAATTCGTCCAAAAATAACGGGCTTGAGCCTTCAAAACATAGGCCCAAAGGTAAACGGCCTTTCGGCCTCAGATTTTTAAAAAATCGCAAAAATTTAAGCCGACCAGTAGGCCCGTGAATCTAACTAAAAAAACTCTAGCATTCTAACCTTCTCTACTCTTACTGTCACGCCCGTCTTCTTCTCTTCTCCCACGTTGCGTAAGTATTTTCCTTTTCTCCCACCGCCACATTTGTCTTCTTCTTTTCTCCCACCGCTGCGTCTGTCATGATTTTGCTTCTTTTCACGGATCGACTTCTCCTTGTTTGTCTCCTCGGTCATCTACGACGTTCTTTTCTTTTATGTTTGATTGTTTGTGGGGTGTTCTTCTATTCTGCGATGAGTTAGTGTCGTCTTCTCCCACCATCGTATTTTTCTCCTTTGGTTCTCTACCGTGCCAATCGTCATCGTAAAACATAGGAGTATGTTGATCTAATTTCTTCTTTATTTGTTTACAATCTTCTTCGATTTCAATTCATCCATCGACCATGTAGCTTCGTCGACTGTGTGTGTTTGAGTATCCCTTCGTTGATCTTGTTCGTTGTTAGTTCTGAACAGAAACTGATTTAGCTTTGTCGATTCCAGGTTAAAGCTCGCCTGAAACCTGTCAGACCGGACCACAGGCCTAAAATTCCAAACCCGTTTGATTTCGGGTTAGATCGACCTGAGCCCGTGTTCATCGGGCCACAACCATGCTCGGGCCGGGTTTAGGCTAGGCCAACCCGTTTGACACTCTAGTCATATCATATCTTTATCTATTATTGTGGTTATTTTGTATTTTTTATTTATTGTTACTTATTGGTGTGAGGCAACTTCAAAAATACCCTTCATATGCTATTTTGACTTCAAGCCTACCCTTCCATAAAAAAGCTTTAAACCCTTAAAATATTGATAGCCCTTAATTATTTGACAGTTTTTCTCTCTCCTCCAAAGCACCCCGATTTATCTCTTTCTCTTGTAACGCGAAAATTAGTGTTCTCTCAAACCACATCAGATTTGGCGCGAGTAGCTTGAAATTGGCATCAAATGTGTTGCATGTAACTTGAAATCGGAATCAGATTCACTGAAAATAGGTTGAAATCGTTTGTTGTCAACAAAGAATATTGCCATTAAGAACGTTCCGTAGAAAAACCAGGTATGTATAGTGATATTTTCGTGTTTTTCTTGTGTTTTTTGTGTTTCTTTTGTGAATTGGATAACCCGAGTGAGTAGTGAGTAATATATAGATTTGATTCTCCCTTTATCAAAATGAGTCTTATGTTGATGTAGTCAAAACGAGTCATGTTTATTGAAATGTCAAATGATAGCAATGAGTGACAGCCTCTTCGAGTTGCACGGTCGTAATGAGTCACAGAGTTTGATCGAGTCGTAAGGTCGCATTGGGTCATAGAGTCTCATCGAGTCGTAAGGTCGCATTGGGTCACAGAGTCTCATCGAGTCGCATGGTCGCACATGATCACAGAGTCTCATCGAGTCGCATGGTCGCACTGGGTCATAGAGTCTCATTGAGTTGCACAATCTTACTAGGTCACAAAGTCTCATCAAATCGCACAGTCGGACTGGATCACAAAATTATATTGAAACACAGGGTCATAATGAGTCATAGAGTCATATAGAAAACATGGTCGCATTGGGTGACAGAATCTCATCGAGTCGCATGGTCGCACTGGATCACAGAATCTCATCGAGTCGCACGATCACACTTGGTAACAGAGTCATATTGAAACACATGGTCATGTTGGATCATAGATTGTCATCGAGTCCGCACGATCGCACTGGGTCATAGAGTTTCATCGAGTCGCACGATCGCACTGGGTCACACTGGGTCATTGAGTCTCATCGACTCGCATGGTCGCACTGGGTCATAGTATCATATAGAAACACAGGGTCGCACTGGGTCACAGAGTCTCATCGAGTCTCACGATCACACTGGGTCACAAAGTCTCATCGAGACGCACGATCGCACTGGATCATTTCTAATTTGAAACATATGGTCGCAGTGGGTAACAAAATTTATCCTCTTTTTATGTTTTTGTTACATGTATAATGGATTCGATGGATCAGAAAATCACACTGATTTATTTTTTGTATGATGGTAAATGGAAAAAAACCTAAATAGAGAATCTGAATGGGTTGGTACAGTTCAGGAAAACCAGAGAGTATTTTTCTATTGTCCTTCAATTAGTCTGACATACCAGTAACTTATTGATGAGTTATGCACAGAGATGATGGTGGAAAAATACAACGAAGTTGAAGTTAAGCTATTTTCCAATGTTTTTGAAAATAGGAAGCCGACATATATAATGAATGACAAACATCTTATTTGTTATTTGTTCGATCGCATAAAAAGAATTTTACCATTGTTGTATGTGGAGAGAGAATCGACAAGTGTGAAGTGTGAAATGAAAATTGAGAGGAATGTTGAACCTCTAATTCCTACTTTTAGAAGCATTTCTAGATAAGGTGAGGATGGAGGTGTTGTAGATTATGATGATTGTGTTATTTTAGGTCCAAACAACAAAAATAGAGATGGGAGTAATCTGACGAAAACAATAAATATTTTTTATTCGAATAATTCTGATAGTGAACATACCAGCGGGCTAAGAGAAGATGAGAGGTGTGCCTTTAATGTGGTAGTTCATGAAGTTGTTTGTAGCAGTAATAAAGTTAATTTTGATGTGCCAACAGAGCATAAAGATGATGATGATGGTGAGAACAATTTACAAATGTTAGTTCACGAGAAGGCAGACAGTGAAAATAATATATTCGAGTTTAAAGATGGATTTCATCTTAAATTGGGTAAGAGTTTGATAGCAAGAATGATGTACATGTATTTGTAAGAAATGGTTCAATTAAAGCTTGTTTTAGATATAAAACATTGAGTTCTGATTTGAAGTTGTGGAAAGTACGATGTATGTTCGCTGGAAATGGTTGTAAAAAGAAATTACGGGTGACAACAAATCCGAATTCCAAACGGTTAAGTGTGAGAACACATTATCCCATTCATAACTGTTTACTTGTATCTAAATAGACAGAAGCTATAAAGGGTACAACATAATTGGTTAAAGATTATTTGAATAAGGAATATACCGGAAAATATAAAATACCTCAAGTAAACGAATTGATGGCTCGTGTAAAAATAAAGTACGGTGCCAATGTATTGTATTTGATGGCATTAAGTGGCAAATGCAGTGCTCAAAAGGAGGTTCATGGTGATGACTTTGAACACTGTAGGAGGCTTTCAGGGTGATTGCGTTTACAGAAAGAAATCCAGGATCTGTCGTAAATCTTCAGCTAGACAGTGATGGGAATAGCTTCAAATACCTTTTTATGGCTGCCGGAGCGGCTATAAGAGGATAAAAATACATGCATAAAGTGGTTGCTCTGGATACAACATTTCTGACATGAGTGTACAATGGAACATTGATTGTGGCGATCGTGCAAGATGGTGAATATCACCAATATCCTCTTGGATGAGGAATAGTCGACAGAGAGAAGGACAAATCATGGACGTGGTTTATATCAAGGTTGAAAGAGGTGATACCGGATAGACGTGATGTCGTTGTGATATTTGATCGCCATAAAAGCTTGATATAACAATCAAACAAGTGTACAAACAAGCTGATCATGATTTTTGTGCGCGTCATATATCACCAAATATAAAGAGCTACGTTAATAAAGGGCAAGGTAGAAAGACTTCAAAGGGTGATGTTGTGGCGAAAATGTTCTTCAAATGTACCGTATTATACAAAGTGAACGAATTTGAAGTGCTATTGAATGACGTGAAAGCCAGGGACAAATATGATCAGTGTGACTTTTGTGACTGTTGTGACTTTTGTGACCATTTTGACCTTTGTGACCTTTTACTACAGAAAACAAGCGATTTCCAATGAACATATCCGTTGAAAATTGCCAAAATTCCGTTGCAATGAGCGATTCTCTACGGATAGTAACAGATCAAGAGCTGTTGTGAATCACTCGTTTCAAATCAAGTTCCATTGCGATTCCCAATGGGGTTACAACGTATGTTATCAGTTGCAATATTCCAATGGACGTGTAACGGAAAATTCAGTTGGAAAATTGTAACGGATGACCGTTACAATATCTCCAACGGATGACCGTTACAATATCTCTAATGGATACCCGTTACAATATCTGCAACGGATGCCCGTTACAAAATCGTTACGGATGCGCATCACAATCAGTACAATGGATGATCACTACAAAACTGAACCGCATGTCCGTTACCAATTTGTAACGGATATCCGTTGTCTATCCGTTGGTATGAAAATTGTGCGGGAATTGAAAGATTACAATGGATTCCCGTTGGCCCATTGGCGGGAAATGACAACGAACCTCCGTTGCAAAAATGACGGAATTTGAGATTCCAACGTATGCTCGTTAAAATTTTTCAAAACTGTCAGCGGACATCCGTTGGGATTTTAAAAAAAATTAAAAAAACCTTAAAAAATAAAAAAAGAGTTCTTACAAAATATAAAAAAACTAATTTCTATTACATATCATCTAAATTTGTGGCGCCGAATTCATCCCCGTGGTTGCCAACACCTCGTGAAAAAGGCATTGCATCCAAACCGATAACCGAGTCTTGACGCAGTGTTGTTTCCCCCGTCTAATATTGCGGTTGATATGCCCAGCCGGTTAGCAACTTTATGATGCTCTCCATGTACCGCAAATATACTCGAGTTTCTCGAAGTTGTATTTCAAGATGCTCGATATGCCATTCTTGTGTATAACTCTCTTGTACCATGGGGGATACCGTCATGGTGTCCTCGACGATAATTTTTTTAGAATCATTAGAAAATATATTATTTACTAATCGAATTATAAACAATAATTTTTTTCTTTATCTCCAAATAAATTTTGTCCTTTTGTAGAGGACTGAGCTCGGCGTGAGTTGAACCGCAAGCTTGTGATTGATGTGTCATCTTATCCGTCACAACTTTCACGTCCATTTCGCTCGAGGGTCAACGAGTTCAGGTTTGTCGCTCTCTTCCCCGACAACAGGTTTCTTCTTGGCGTGGGTTTCTACAACCAGCTCAAGAAGAGTTGGTTATCTTCCTATTCTTTGCATATGTTATATAACATAAATATAATCATATAAATATTGTAAAAAACAAAAAAATGAAATAATAACTAAAGAAATTTACCAATTCTTTCTTTCTCTTTGGGGATGATTTTGATCCCGAAGTATGGCGATGCGGACCATCTCTGGGAACCTTCTCGCCATACCGACATTTCTTGGCCTTCTCGCTCTTGGCCTTGAAATCCTCCGACTCTCAATGTTGGATGAGTTGGTTGAATACCTCGTCTGTTGCCCATGTCAGTTTGGTATTCTTCTTGTAGGAGTTGCGCTTGGCGTTGTTCGTGATCAAGCGCATTGGGGCTTGCATGTCGGGCATCCAAGTTGTGTTGATGCGCGATGTATCCTTCTTTCACCATCTGTATGCGCACTGCAAAATAAATTATAATAAATTAGTTTAGAATAAATGTAATTAATCATATTACATACAAAATTTATAGTATTTTTAACTTACGATGAAAGTACACCACCATCAGCGGCGTATAACTTCTGGCGTTACTTGCCAGGAATAATATAGGCGATCCTGTAGCGATCCCTGGATGATGTTGTTAATCGTATGTTTTATAACATCATCCACATCAAACCTGCACATTAAAATGAAATATTTAGATAATATTTATAATTAAAAACAATATAAATTCATAATTTGAATTCTTACCATAACGTCCTGTCATGGTGATCAGGATCGATAATCAGAAGAATGGGACGCCCGTCGAAGTTATCAATCAAGACGTCTATATCCACCATATCGTCCTCTTCATCAAATATTGGTGGTGCCAACGGATGTCCGTTGGAAAAAATTCCACTCAACAGACATAATTAATTGACACAATGTTATGTGTTTCCAATGGGCATGCGTTAGCATTTCCAACAGATGCCTGTTGGAAATGCGTACTGAGGCAACGGATGCCAAAACGACCATACGTCTCCCCGAGCAACGGGCATCCGTTACAATTTGCAATGAATGCCTGTTGGAAAAAACCGTAGCTTAGGATAGCCATGATGACACTTTGCAACGGGCATCCCTTATAATTTGTAGCAGAAGCCCATTACGAAATCTGTAATGAGCATTCATTACAAAGTGCAACTGATGCCCGTTGGTGCTGCCAAAGTGCCAGCCGTTGTCTATTGAGCTCCTTCGCAACAGGCATCCGTTACAAATTACCAATGGATGCCCGTTGACATTATGAAAAACTTTGAAATTTTTGCTAAATGTCGAACACGGTTTAGTATTTCAACGGGCATCCGTTTGCAATCTCAACGGATGCCCATTGAAATTAGATTATATGAAGTGAAAAAAAAAAGTTAACACATAACTTATATATTACATTATATAATTTACATTTATTCTTCAATAGATTCTTCGATTGGTGAGTCTTCCTTCAATTGTTCACTGAATTCATCACTATTTTCATCTTCTGCATCTTCCGGTTCAACATCTTCATAATCGCGTATGTATTCTCTGTCTATACCAGTTCTTACGAGAATCTCCTCCCGATTGTCTGTATCAATTAACCGAATCGGCTGCGGATGATCGGTTTGCAATAGATCTTCTTTTTCATCTATGCTTGTAATTCCTCGTGACTTGATCTTTACTACGGCTCACCTTCGACATTTCAATGTTGTTGGATATTGCAAATAACATACTTGATATGCTTGATATATGATGAATGGATCATACTTACCATATTGTCGTCCCGGATTGATGTCAATTCCTCCCAATCGATTTTTTCGTGTTTCACGTCCTACGGTTGGGTCAAACCACTAACATTTAAAATACATTACCTTCAACTTAACGAAACCGAGATATTCCATTTGTAGGATTTGTTGCAAAATACCGTAGAAGTTATCACCCTCTATTTTCCTATTAACGAAAATGCCGTAGTTCTACGTGCTTCTATGTTTTCTGTGTTAGTACGTGTGGAATGTGTATCCGCGAGTAAACAAAATTGGCCAACACATAACATTTCGTGCAGGATCATTAGCCAAATCTTTTAACCACGTAAGAAGTCTCTCATCAGAATAATTCACCTATATAACATAAAAAACAAAGAATACTTTATAATATATGCAATTAATTTTAATATATATAAGACGTGTACACGAGTACGTACATAATCTCTCAACACAAGCCATAATGTTGAAATTTTATTTTTGTGAGTTCATCTGCATTTAGATGAGGATATGTACCAATTACTTCTTCATCAAATATCCTATAATGAAAATATGTTAATATTATATAGATTAATTGTGTTTAAAAGATTGATTTTCATTGTTTTGTGCCTTTCGAAAGGTAACAGCTCTTGACAAATTAGTAATATATACGTGTACGTGATTATATTCATCTGGTGTTAACTAATATTCTTTGGATTTACCTCATGTGCATCCAATCGGTGTAAACATCTCAGGAATTGGTGCTAAACTGCGGATTATATTGATACAGATAGTTTGTGTGGTCATCCTTTTTAAATTTCTTGAACATATATCTCTGAAAATTATGCTAATTCCGCATAGCACATCGTGAATATTCCATGGTAAGACAGTGTTGATGATGTTAGTTTTACCCGCCACATTTAAAACATATATCCTTAGTTTTACCCGCCACATTCAAAAAAATGTAATGATGTTATCGAAAACGTTCTTTTCGATATGCATAACATCTAAATTATGATGTAATATCAATGATTTCCAATATGGTAGTTCCCAAAAGATACTACATCTATACCAGTTATGCTATTCACCTTGGCTTTTGGATTACGATGCCCACGATCTCCACCCTATTGATTCTTGTAAATCGTACACGTACACTATGCTTTCGTAAATGATTTGCGTTCTGGTTTGCATGCACGGTGCCTCTTCTTTTTGTACCACGTTCTTTCGAAAATGTTTTTTATCTTTCTGGAAAGCATGTCCACGAGAAAGAAATCTTCTATGACAATCAAACCAACATGGTTTCTTCCCATGTACTAGTCGAAATGAATCTATATCCTCCATAGAATATGGACATGCTAATATCCCGTGCGTGCTCCATCCAGATAACATTCCATTGGAAGAAAAGTTGCTAATTGTCCACAACAAGACCACTTTCAATGTAAATTTTGCTTCGTACTCGCGTCACAAGCAAGAATTCCTTCGTTCCACAAATGTCTTAATTCAATTAAGGGCTGCAAAAAGACATCTAAACTTTTCTTCAGATGTTCTGGTCCTGGAATCAACAACGTCAGAAACATTACCTCTCTTTTCAAACACATATCGGAAGACAAATTATACAGAGACAAAATCACCGTCCATAAAGAATATTGACTTCCAGATTGTCCATATGGACTAAAACCATCAGTGCACAGACAAAGATAAACATTTCTCGTTTCAAATGCGAACTAAGGAAATATTTTATTTAAATCTTTCCAAGCCTTACCATCTGATGGATGTTGTATTATCCCTTCGCCCGTCGAGTGTTCTGCGTGCCATCTCATTGCTGCAGCGGTTTTTTTCGATTCAAATAACCTTCTCAACTTGTTTGTTATAGGCATATAGAACATTTTTTTGTATGGCACACATTTACGTGAAGATGGTTCTTTTGGCTGAAATCTGTTTGCACCGCAAAACTTGCATTCCAACAAGTCTTTAGCATTTCCCCAAAACAACATGCAACTGTTTCTACAAACATCAATTTTGTCATGTGGCATTCCCAAATATTTTAAAACATTCTTTGTTTCGTAGTATGTCTTAGGAGCTTGATTATTTTCCGGTAAATATTCACGCATGGTTTTGCAAAATGAATCCATGCAATTTCTAGCAACATTGTAGTATATTTTTATACTCATCAATCTTGAAGATAAAGATAAGCGGGACTGATGTTCACAACAACCTTCATATATAGGTTGTTTCACCGAATCTGATAAGTTGAAAAATCGACGTGCCTCATTGTTCATTATCTCTTCATTAGTTTGTTCAACAACTCCAGGAAAAGAATCTGACACCATTTCTATATATGGATTGGTCGTTGATGCTTCATAAATAACTTCTTCATTTCTTTCTATTTGTGCTTCATGCATAATATCTCTAGCGCCGTAATTTGCCCCGTGAAATAACCAAATTTTGTAATTCACTACAAAACCCACATTGGAAAGATGTTTTCAAGCAATTTCTTGACTTCTATCCTTCATGTTTTTGCATGGACATAACATTGTCATGCGTTCTTGACACAAAGGTTGCATCGACGTAAAACTCATGAATTACTCTAATATGTGTAAGAATTCTTGCGTAATTTCTTCGGTTATAGGATCTTTTCTCCTATACATCCACTCTTTCGCTCTATATATATCTCTGTTTGAAGAAAAAAATTTGTTGAAAATATATTTGTTGTTGATGGTTGATGCTAAAACCTTGATATTGATCATTAAATAGTGTTTTTTTCCAACAGATGTCCGTTTGGAATCATTAACGGATACCCGTTGCAAAGTTACATGAAAATATTCCAACGATAGTCCTCCAAATTACCACTTTCAACGGGCATCCGTAGCCAATAACAACGGACATCCGTTACAATGGGCAACGGATATCCATTGGCCAATTTTTGTGGTTTTCTAACGGCATGTCAACGGATTGTAGCATTGGATATGATCCGTTGCTTGTCCGTTGACAGTTGCAACAGATTGCAATGGATGACAGCCCGTTGAACGTTCCCGGGTAATCGTTGCAATCCGTTGGAAAGAGTCATCAGCGGACGGATCCGTTGATCAGTCCGTTACAAACTGGGTGTTGTTTTAGTGTTTGCGCAGGTATCCTAATGTTGCAAAGTATTTTTAAAAAGAGGAACTTGATCTCGTTAAGTGGGCAAGATGCAAATTTAAGGGTGAAAGGTACAACTTAGTAACCACTATGGGACCGATTCAATAAATTCAATGTTGAAGAAGTCAAAAACGTTTTCGATCCTAGGGCTTTTAGATATTTGTTTAGGAAAGACAGTGGAATGGTTCAATAGGTATAGGTTGCAAGCAACTACTAGTGATGATTCTCGAAAGTTAACACCTTACATTGAGAAAGCGTTACATGAACGGTTTGGACAAACATCCAAGTATGATGTTATTGAATTGAATAGGATAAGTGATGAGTATGAGGTGAGAAATGAAATTGGTAGAATATTTGTAGTGAGTCTTCAAAAAAGAATGTGCAAATAAGTATCCAAGCAATCACACAATTGTGGTTGCACATAAGGTTGGTAAAAGTCACAAGATTCAAGAACTATGTTCAACATACTAACTTCGGGGGTTATGACGTTTGGCTTACCAAGAAACCGTGTGTAATATTATATTATTTGTATTATTAGTTTGTAATATTATATTATTTCTATTATTTGGACTAAACCTTGGCGATTTTCATCATTATAATTCGATAAATTCTTCAATTTCGTATCTATTTTTCCTAATTGATGTTTAAGCACTATTGTGACCTTTGTGACTCAAGCGACCCATGTGACTTTTGCGACCCATACGACCCTTGCGACCATTGCAAACATTGCGATCCTTACGACCATTGTGATCCTTACGACCATTGGGACCCATGTGATCCATGTGATCCTTGCGACTAGTCGTTTCGATGTCAGACTTCTTGCTTTTCCAATGCCAGCTATGCCTTTTTTCGAATGCCACACTCATGACCCTTGCGACTCGCCATTTCGATCTCAAACTCCTGTCTTTTCGACACTCTCCTCTTTTCGGCTAAGTCTATAACCCTAAAATATCTGAAAAATCTTTGTTACCTTTGTGACCTTTTTTACATTCGTCACGAAGGTCACATGGTGGATGCAGGGCATCGTGCTGTCTATGTGTTACTCAAGGTCTTGGTAATTGTCGGACTCGGTCTCTGTGCAGATACACACAAGTCCTTATAACGTGGATGGAGGACATTATGCTGTATTTGCATTACATAAGATCTTGGTAATCGCCGGACTTAGACATAGTGCTGTATCCGTGGTACTCAAGGTCACGATTGGAGGTCAACGTGGACATGGCATTGAGTCATACACGACTCTCTTTACATAGAGAGCTCTGATGTGTCTTTGAACTTTTTGACCATTGAGACCTTATGTAACCTTTTTCTTTCTTTTTTTTTTTAACTTTTTGAACTTTTGCAACCATGTTTTTCTTTCCTTTTTTGTAACATTTGTGGCCTTTGTGACCTTTGTCAATCATGATAAATAAATCCATATTCAAACCTTGAAAATGTCTTATTTTGCATCTATTGTTCGTAATTACGTGAAATCGTCGACCTTGAATTAGAATAAATTAAAATCAAGTTTAAACGGGAACCCATCCGACTCATACGATCTAACATGACCCTTGTGTAATCCTCAATTGGATTAAATTATAATCAAGTTTAAATGGAAAGCCATCCGACTCATGCGACCCAATATGACCCTTGTACGACCCTCTATTGGATTAAATTAAAATCAAGTTTAAACGGGAACCCATTCCACTCAATGTGACTACATATGACCCTTGTGCGACCCTCAATTGGATTAAACTAGAATCAAGTGTAAACATGAACCCATACGATCCAATGTGATCACATATGACCCCTGTGCGACTCATGCGACCCATGTGACTCATGCGACCTATGCGACCACATAAGACCCTTGTGCGACTCATGCGACCCATGTTACTCATGCGACCTATGGGACTCATACGACTCATGCGATCCATTTGACTATTATGACTCGTCGTTTCAATGTCAGACTCCTATTTTCTAACCCACGTGATCTTTCTGACCATGTGACTCATCGTTTCGCTGTCAGACTCATGTCTTCCAACCCATGTGACCATTTCGACCCATGTGACTCTTCGTTTCGATGTCAAACTCCTTTCTTCCGACCCATGTGATCCTTCCAACCAATGTGACCCTTCTGATCAATGTGACTCGTCGTTTCGATGTCACACTCCTATCTTCCGACCCATGTGACCCTTCTGACCCATGTCTGTAAGTCAACATTTACGTCTCTTCTCTTAGTCTGCATCTTTAACTCCAAATTTTATGAAAATATTTGTGACCTTCATGAAAAAGGTGACATGGTGGACGCATGACATCGTGCTATCTATGTGTTACTCAAGGTCTTGGTAATCGGCGGACTCGGTCTCTATGCAGTCACTCACGGGTTGCATTGGTGTTTGTCATTTAATCCGTATGAATCCATAAATTCATCGAGTTAGCATCTATTGATCCATATATGCGACCAAGCGATCCATGCGACCCTAAATTTGCATTAACTAGTTTGAAGTTGTGAATGTATTTTTTGATTGGTTTTTGTCCTTTTATCCTTTTAAATCCATGAATTTGTCGAGTTAGCATCTATTGATCCATATATGCGACCAAGCGATCCATGTGACTTATGCGACCCTCAATTGGCATTAATTAGTTAGACGTTCTGAATGTATTATTATGATTGATTTTTGTCATTTAATCCTTATAAATCCATAAATTTGTCGAGTTAGCATCTATTGATCCATATATGCGACCAAGTGTCTCATGTGACCCTAAATTGACATTAATTAGTTTGACGTTGTAAATGTATTATTTTAATTGATTTTTGTCCTTTTACCCGTTTAAATCCATAAATTCGTCGAGTTCGCATCTATTGATCCATATATGCGACCAAACGACCCATATGAGCCATGCGGATCTAAATTGGAATTAATTAGTTTGACGTATTAGATGTATTATTCTGATTAGTTTTTGTCCTTTTTATCATTTTAAATCCATTAATTTGTCTAGTTCGCATCTTTTGATCCATATATGCGACCCATGCGACGCTGTAAATGTATTATTTTCACCATGCAACCCATGAAACCCATAAATTAGTTTGGTGCTGTAAATTTATTATTTTCATCAAAATTCACGCCAAGTTTTTCACCAAAATTACAGAAAACATAACCGTGTGGTCAAAGTTGGTCACATCCTTTATCTTTCGTCGATTCGATGTCAGGGTCATGTCTTTTTGAATTCTAGCCATTCCCTTTTTTCGAATAACAACACACTCTCTCTCTAACTCTCATCATCTTCGATCCATCTTTCGGTCTAACACTTACAATCTATCGGCTTCAAAAATGCCACATTTCCCTCTTTTCGTCCAAATCATTTTTCCGAGCTATCTGGAGTACTACCTTGTAATCTCCTTCATCTGTATCTCTGTCGGTATGTTACATGTCGAGAATGTACATATTTGACTTTGTTTTTCCTTTTTTGTTACAAGACATTCCAAGAAAGTTCTTCGATGAGCATATTGACGGGAAATAGAGGAACAAGAACACGACAATGCTTAAATCAGATCTGTCTTACAAAACATGGGATTTCGTAGTTTTTCGTCATGAAGGTGACATGGTTTTTAATGTCACCAATTTCGGAGAAGATATGTGTAATTTGTAATATGCATCATCATCATCATCATCATCATCATTATCATCATCAAACTCAGAAGCAAGGTCATACTCTTTTGCTCAGACGATTTTCATGGCAACCGCCATGCGTTCAAATCTGGTCGTAGATGCATTGGTAAGTGACCTCAAACCGATTCATCATATATCATTTCAGTTAGTTATTCGATTTTTAATCATTTCTATTGATGTAACTTGGGTGATGTCGAAGACCCTTCCGATAGGGTTTGCGAGGTCGAGCGATCTTAACAGTAGACGATGTAAGATAATGCTGATAAACGATCAAGGAACGGCGTGGTCATTAGACTTGAGGGCCGTGAGTCATGGTGGTGCTAGCATTAGAGGGGGTTGGATAAAGTTTTGTCACGAAAATGGACAAAACAAGGGATATTCCCTCACATTCGAACTGGTCTCCAATGGAACAACACATGTGCTTAAGTTTGTCTTTCCAACAGGGTCTAACAACAACATGGTTTGATTTTAGTTGTATTTTGATTGGTTTGAACTTCCCTTGAACACCAACATTCCCTTGAACTTAAACTTCATGAATGTATTTTTTTGGTGTTTTACTATTATTCTGGAGTTACTAATATTGTTAGTATCAGTATTATTGTTGATTTACTATTATTGTGGGTTTACTATTATTGCGACAATTGTAACCTTGTACCCTTGCGACCATTGCGACCTTGTACCCCTACGACCATTGTAACCTTGTACCCTTGCGACCATTGCGACCTTGTACCCCTACGACCCTTGTACCCCTGTGATCCTCTAACCCTTGCAACCCTCTAAACTCCTATGACTCTCTAACCCTCTGAACCTTGTGACCCTCTGATCCCTGCGAACCTCTAACCCCTATGCAACCCTTTGACCTCTGCGACCCTTTGACCCCTCTGACCTCTGCGACCTTCTAACCGTCTCGACCCATGGACCTCTGCGACCCATGGACCTCTGTGACCCTTGTACCCCTGCGACTCTTGGACCTCTGTGACCCTTGGACCCCTGCGAACCTTGTATCCTTACGACCCATTGACCCCCTTTGCGACCCATTGACCCCTTTGTGACCCTTGGACCCCTGTGACCTTTGTACCCTTGCGACCCTTGTACTCTTTGACCCCTGCGACCCTCTGACCATTGTACCCCTACGACCCTTGTACCCTTGCGACCCTTGTACCCCTGCGGCCCTTGGACCTCTGCGACCTTTGTATCCTTGCGAACCTTTGACCTCTTTGCGACCCTTGGACCCCTTCGACCTTTAAAAATATGAATCAAATTTAAAAATAATAATTTATTATGAATCAAATTATTTACAAATAATATGAATCAAATTTAAGAAATAATAATTTATCAAGTTTTTTACAAATAAATATGAATCAAATTTAAAAAACAATAATTTGTCAGGTTATTTACAAATAATATGAATTAAGTTCAAGGATGACATGATGGGATGCCATTAGTCTCAGGGTACAAGGATAAATCTTCCATTCGCAAATACATCAACAACAATCTTCTCACGCATAGAAGCAACATTGTTGTTGCAAATTTTGGGTAACTTCCCACCTTTTTTTTAATACAGCGGCTTCTAAGAATTTGAAGGTGTAAACACCACAGTCACTCGTGCTTTTGTTCTGTGACAGAATTTTATAATACTCGTACTACCATTTATCTTCTTCAGAAGCCAAGCAGAGAAACCCTCTGAGTCAGAACATCTTGGGGATATTTGTTCTTATAATCTCTATCACCGCATCGATATGTGATTCCTTCAACCTGCTTCGGCAGTCATATATCGTGATGCATCAGGTTTTGAAATCCACTTTTATGGCTACCAAATAAACATGTATGTATCGATTTTCGGATGATGGAATTTTTACAATCGAGACCAAGCCATCGTAATGATTCACTAGTTTGTACTTACTTTTCAATGGATACATGCCATCCAAAATATTCAATAAGATTTGCTTGAAATTCTTCCATATCCTTGTACATCCACATCAAGAGTGTCTGCATGAAAGCAATAGGATATATATAATAATTCTGATATAGTGAGTCAAATCTGCTCACGCGATCATACAGCTCGAACAACGCCTCATCCAATTGCTGCAAGAAAAAAATTACACATGAATACATATAACACAAATGACCTCTTTTACCTTTGTGACTTTCATGACTAAGGATTAAAACTTACATCATCTTCAAGCCATACCTTTTCCTTTAATATGATCTCCCAAAACTCTAGCCCCCACGGAGAATCTAGGCCAGATATCCACCAATTCTCTTGGCGAGGTTTCATCATAAATCTATATAGAGTAGTCAATTTTGTACCACTAGTAACAATGAATGAAAGCTCTCGGGTTATCCTGCCCTATTCCAATCCCTTGGGCTCCCACACAAAATTTTGATTCCCTACAGGTTCTTGAACAACCTTTTTTACAGGTTCTTGAACAACTTTTTCTGCGAGTTCTTGAACAACTTTTTCTACGAGTTCTTGAACCAAATTTTCTGTGGGTTCTTGAACCACCTTTTTTACGAATTCTTGAACCATCTTGTCTGCGGATTCTTGAACCACTTCTTCTACGGGTTATTCACCCACATCTTTTGCATCAAAAGCTTTCCCTCACCCTCGCCCTCTCCCTCGCTCTATTTTTGCTCTTTTCGCTATCGTAGGTTCAACATATAGCTTCTGTCTTACCTTTCGTTGTATAAAAATTTGTTTAATTACTGTTGGACTATCAGACTGATTCGATAAAGGTCCAACATCTGCATAAAAACTACTTCATTGGATTCATGAAACCCATGCGACCAATGCGACCCATGCGACCCTATGACCCATGCGATCCATGCGACTCATGCAACCCTGCGACCCATGTGACCCTGCGACCCATGCTAACCATGCGACTTAAGCAACATATGCGACCTCTGCGACCATGGCGACCCATGCCACCAATGGGACATAGTAACCCATGCGACCTTAAGACCTATGCGATCCAAGCGACCCATGCGACCAACGCGACCTTTGTGACTCAAATGACCTTTTGTGACTCAATATTACTTACTTGGTGGTACTTCGACATCTTTGCAGAAACATCTGGAGTTTCCTCGGCACCAACATTAGCGACGATCTCTTCGACAGGACCCACTATAGTATCCTCCGTAGGAACCTCCTCAACGGCGACCTCTTCGACAGGACCCTCTACAGTATCCTCGGTAGGAACCTCCTTAGAAATACCAACGACATCATCTGCATTAAAATTACTTCATTCATTAGACTCATCCTTTGTTACATTGATGCGACCTTTTGGACATATGCGACCATTTCGACCCATTCGGCCTTTGCGACCCAAGGGAAATATGCGACTCATGCGGTCCTTGCGACCCAAGGGACATATGCGACCCATGCAACCCTTGTGACTTATGAGACCCTTTCGACCCATGCGACCATTGTGACCCATGCTAACTCATGTGACCTTTTGACTCAAATGACCTTTTTCACTCAATATTACTTACTTGGTGGAACTTCGACAGGAGTAATCTCTTCGAAAATGTATTCAATTAGAGGAATGCTGGCGGCAGATGTAAGCTTTTCAACTAATCTTGAAATGTTTGCCAAATTCTCTTCTAAGCCATCTCCAGAGTCATTTTCAGCCTCTGACTCAATCGGCTCTTTGCTTGGCTCTTTTCTTGACACTGGGTATGGACGTCGAAGGAATTGAAAATCATCATCTCTCACAGTGCCGGAAGAGTGGTGTCCGGTGCTCGTATCTTTCTCGGCAGACTTTGATTTTGCCTTGTCAGCACCTTTGAAATTTGCCGCCTTTGATTTTGGATTAGGCAAATGAAACCCGACATCCCTTAGAAGGTCTCTTACGACACTAATGACTCTTTTCTCCGACTTCTTTATTTCCTTTAATAATTTCTTCTCTAGTGTCAGAGGGATTGCAGCTTCTTCTCCTTCGGCATCACCTTCTCCTTCGGCATCACCTTCTCCTTCTCCTTCAGCTTCAACTTCAACATCACCTTCTCTTTCTTCATTAGCTTCAACAACACCTACCCATCATCATATTCGTCAGCTTCAAATATGGGTAAAACATCTACAACCTTTATTGTTTTTCATCCATGCTCTTCGTCCTCTTAGCCCCTTTTCTTTTTTCCTTCTCATGATCACCAAGAGCTACTTTTCGCGTTACCAGTTCTTGCTTACGAATGTTCTCCCAATAAATACCTTTCGGATTTCTATGTAGATATTCCATTCATATCTGAACATCGGGATCATTGCATCCCTCGTAATCCTTCAGATAAAAAAATCTCCCTCTTTGTGTTCAACACAAAGAATACTTCGAATATCCTGCAAAAACAAGAATAACCATTATGATCCTTTGTGACCCTTGTTACCCTTAAGACCCTTGTGTAATTGTTATCTTAGATCTCCGATCTGCCTTATCACGTCTACATACTTCGGGTTAAAATTGGATTTAACCCTCTTCTTGCACATCCTTGGGCATGATGGATTGGTATCAACATACCATCCGTTTCCACCCAAACTAAGGATAGTTTCAAATGGAAGTAACTGAAACATTAAAACAAAATGATAAGAATGCAAAAAGTACGAAAATATTCATGTTATTCAAATAATATATACAATTTACAATTACTGAGATAATGAAACCGCCACAATGCCATTTTGGTGTCGATGATTTCCAGCTAACGTGCTTGTGGCAAGTATCCACAAGCTTCTCGAATGTGTAAATCACTACAAAAAACAGGCAATTTCCAATGGACATATCCGTTGAAAAATGCCAAAAATCCATTAGAAAGGGCTCTTTCCAACGGATGACAACGGATTTCTGTCCGTTGGGAACCGTTCGTTGGAAATCCGGATCCATTGCAACTCGCAACGGGCTTACAACGGATAATATCCGTTGCAAAATTGTAACGAAAATATCCGATGGAATGTTGTAACGGACGCCCGTTGAAAATTTTTGTAATGGGTGCCCGTTGCAAGTTTGCAATGGACGACCGTTGAAAAAAAGGCAACGGGCGTCTGTCAAACTGTTTCAACGGACGTCCGTTGCCATACTGGCGGGAAAAATGAGCGCGAATTTAGCTTTCCAACGGGCATCTGTTGGAAACTGGCGAGAAATAGCAACGGACGTCCGTTGCAAATTGGCGAGAAAGGGCAACGGAAGTCCGTTACCATTTTGCGGGAAAAAGCGTCCAACGGATGCCCGTTAGATATTCCAACGGACATCCGTTGGAAATCTTGTAAAAAAAATAAAAAAATAAAAAATAATTTTTTAAAAAAAAAATCATAATATTTTTTAAAATAAAAAGTTTTTAATTAAAATATTAAATTGTTCACAAAAAACATTAAAACTAAAACTACTCCAATCTATCCTATTACATTTCTTTTAAATCGGCTGGATCGATAGTCTCTCGGATCGCCACCACCTCTAGATGGCATTGCATCTGAATCGGGACCCGGTTCTTGCTGCGATGTTGATCCCCTCCCTTGACCCGACATCAATTCGATGACGCTCTCCAAGTTCTGAACTTTGGCTTCGAGCTCCTTGATCTGTCGTTGTTGCGTGAAACTCTCTTGCACTACGGGAGGTACCGTCGTGGCGTCCTCGACGATATCCTTTTGAAGCTCCCCGAGACCGTATAGACGTTCCTTATATGGTCTCACCGACTACAAGACAAACAAAAGTAATGTTAGCTTTTTAAAAATTAGTTTATTAATAACCGAAAAATAAAATAATGAGATTGTCGTGTGATTTTAAAATAATGTAAAGGACTGAGTTCGAGGGGCTTGAACCACAAGTTTGAGATTGTGTGATTTTCTCTGTCACAGCTCTCACGGTTCGCTCCGCTCGAAGATCGACGAGTTCAGGTTCGTCAGCATCTTCCCCGAAAACCAACTTTTTCTTGGCATGGGTTTCTAATACTAGCTCAAGAAGAGTCGGTTCTCTTCCTATCCGTTGCATCTATAATATAAAATAAAGCTAGTTAGATAAATATTTAAATAAAAAAAAATTTAAATAAACAAAATTTTACCAATTCGTGTCTTCGTCTCGGGAAGGATTTTGATCCCGAAGTATGGCGATGCGGACCATCTCCGGGAACCTTCTCACCGTAGCGGTATTTTTTGGCCTTCTCGCTCTTGGCCTTGAATTCTACGGACTCCCAATGCTGAATCATTTACTGAAGACTGCTTGCGTTGCCCATCTCGGTTTGCGATTGTTGGCGTAGGAGTTGCGTTTCGCATTGTTTATCATCAGGCGCATCCGCGCTTGCATGTCGTGCATCCATGCTGTGTAGATGCGCAACGTATCCTTTCGCCTCCATCTGTATGAACCTTGCAAAAAAAGTTATAAAATTTTTAGTTTTATAACATTTATATATATATAATTAATAAGTTGAAATTTAATTTAATCAAAAATTTACTATAAAAGTGCGCCACCATCGGTGGCACACAACTTCTGGCGTAACTTGCCAGGAATAATATAACTCGTCTTGTAAGGACCCTTGGATAATGATGTTGTTTGTGTGTTTCAGTACATCATCAACATCAAACCTGAAAATCAACATTACAAAGTTAGATAATATTTATAACATATAATAATACAAATGAAAATAGTAACTTTTTTACCATAACGTCCCAGCAGAACGTTCCGGATCGATAATCGGAAGGATTGGACGCCCATCGAAATCATCGATCAAAGAATGGATATCTACCATATCGTCCTCTTCATCAAATATCGGCGGTGCCGATTTTGGTGAAGGAGGACGATATGGTAGTGGTGGAGATGGGGGAGGAGCTCCCGCAGAACCAGTTGAGATTGTGATTTGTGTTGAAATAAGAACTGTACAACGGGTTTATATATATCGAATTTTCGAACGGACATCCGTTGGAAAACACGTCATCTCAACGGACACAGTAAATTGACGTGTCATCCTGTATTCCCGAGGCAACGGACGGATAAATGGAAGCTCGTCTCCCTTCGCAACGGGCATCCATTGCCATTTCCAACCGATGCCCATTGGAAAAATCTACAGACTAGGGTAGGCATCATTACCTAGTCCAACGGGGATCCGTTGGAAATCGCAACGGATGCCCGTTGCAATTTTGCTAACGGTCATCCGTTACAAAATACCAACGGAAGCCCATTAGAATGGTTTCCACCGTTAAGTTTCCAACGGGCATCCATTGGAAAATTGGTACCGGGTGTCCGTTATAAAATTTGCAATGGATGCCCATTGGAAATGTGGAAAACTTAGAAATTTTTTCTAAGTGTCGGGGCGAGTTCGTGTATCAACGAGCATCCGTTACCAATTTTCAACGGATTCCCGTTGGTATTAGATAATTCTAAGTTTTAATACATCTAACACCGTTTATATAACCTATTCGATTGTATTAACATTTCGATTGTTCGATTACACATCATATACATTACTACACATCATGAACGTTACACTTCATTTACATTACAAATCATCTACATTTATTACACATAATAGACATTATTGTATTTAAATTTCTTCTTCAGTATATTCATCGATGGGCGAGTTTTCCTTCGCTTGTTCATTGAATTCATCGCCGTTTTCATCTTCAGCATCTTCCGGTTCAACCTCTTCATAATCGCGTATGAGTTCTCCGTCTATGTCATTTCTCGTAAGAATCTCCTCGCGATCTGTATCAATTAAACGAATCGGCTGTGGATGATCGGTTTGCAACACATCTTCTTTATCATCAGAGCTTATGATCCCTCGTAGCTTGATCTTTACTACGACCCACCACTCCTCTCTTCGACGTTTCAATGTTGTTGGATATTGCAGGTAATATACTTGATCTGCTTGATCTATTGTGATGAATGGATCATACTTACCATATTGTCGTGCCGGATTGATGTCAATTCCTCACCAACGATTTTTTCGTATTCCACATCCTACGGTTAGGTCAAACCACAGACATTTAAAAAGCATCACCTTCAATCCAACGAGACCGGGATATCCAGTTGTGTGATTTGGTGCAAAATACCGTAGAAGTTATCACCTTCTATATCACTATTAACGCAAACGTCGTAGTTGTATGTGCTTCTATGTTTTCCGTGTTCGTACGTGTGGAGCGTGTAGCCGTGAGTAAACAAGATTGGCCAACACATGACATTTCGTGCGGGATCAGTAGCCAAATCTTTTAACCACGTAGGAAGTCTTTCATCAGAACATTTCACCTGTACGTAGCATAAATAAATTAATACTTTTATATGCAATTAATTTAAATAGATGTGTACACGAGTACTTACGTAGTCTCTAAACCACGAGCCATAATGTTGAACTTTCATGTTTGTGAGTTCATTTGCATTTAGATGAGGATATGTACCAAACACTTCTTCGTCAAATATCCTGAATAATGAAAATACATTACATGTTAATATATATATATATATATATATAAGATTGAAATTAATATGTACCATGTACGTACCTTTTGAACGGTAATAACTCTTGACAATTTAGTAGGATATATGTGTGGACGTGATTATACTCCTCTAGTGTTAAACAATATTCATCGGATTTACCTCATGTACGTCCAATCGGTGTAAACATTTCAGGAATCGTGCCAAACTGCGGATTATATTGATACAGATAGTTTGTGTGATCATCCGTTGCACGATGTTCTTTCGTTTGAATATGCGAATCGAAATAAAATGTGATGAAATATGTGATTTCTTCCAAAAAGTATTGTTTGACAATAGATCCTTCAACCACTGCTTTGTTTTTTGCTTTTTTCTTTAAATGAAAGAAAAACCTTTTGAAAGGATACATCCATCTGAATTGAACTGGCCCACCGAGTATTGCCTCATTTGGTAAATGTATTGGCAAATACATCATGACATCGAAGAATGAAGGCGGAAAATCTTTTTGCAATGCACATAATACTTTAGAGATATTGTTTTTCATTACTTCCAAGTCATCACCTTTTAAATTCCTCGAAAATATACATCTGAAAAATATGCTGATTTCGCATAACACATCGTGAACATTCCGTGGTAAGAGTTCAGCAAATACAATTAGAATGAGCCGCTGCATGAAAACGTGACAATCATGACTTTTCAATCCAATCAGCCTCGAACCAACAATATCCACACACCGAGCAATGTTCGATGCATATCCATCAGGAAACTTAACGTCCTTTTTGACCATTTTAATGATGTCGTTTTCGCCGAAGCAGACAATCTGAAACCGGGACAGGTGACCTTCCATCTCGTAATTCCAACTCAGGTCGTCGGCATATTGACTTCAAATCTTTACTTGATTGTATATTATCCTTGGTTTTACCCTTCACATTCAAAACAGTATTTATGATGTTATCAAAAAAGTTCTTCTCGATATGCATAACATCTAAATTATGACGTAATATCAATGATTTCCAATATGGTAGTTCACAAAAGATACTACGTTTATACCAGTTATGCCATTCACCTTGACCTTTTGGTTAACGATGCCCACGATCTCCACCGCATTCAACCGATTCTTGTAAATTTATGCCATTCACCTTGACCTTTTGGTTAAAGATGCCCACGATCTCCACTGCATTCAACCGATTCTTGTAAATCACCCATTGTGTTCAATCTTTCGTAAAGGATTTGTGTTCCGGTTTGCATGCACGGTGCCTCTTCTTTTTGTACCACGTTCTTCCGAAATTGTTTTTTATCTTTCCGGAAAGCATGGCCACGAGGAAGAAATCTTCTATGACAATCAAACCAACATGGTTTCTTACCATGTACTAGTCGAAATGAATCGTATCCTCTATACAATATGGACATGCCAATCTTCCGTGCGTGCTCCATCCAGATAACATTTCATAGGCAGCAAAATCACTAATTGTCCACAACAATACCGCTAGTACTGACGTCATAAGCAAGGATTCCTTCGTTCCAAAACTGTCGTAATTCATGAATTAAGGGCTGCAAAAAGACATCGAAACATTTCTTCGGAAGTTCTGTTCCTGGAATCAACAACGTCAGAAACATTACCTCTATTTTCAAACACATCTCAGGAGGCTATTTATACGGGGACAAAATCACCGGCCACAGAGAATATTGACTTCCAGATTGTCCATAGGGACTAAAACCATCCGTGCATAAGCAAAGATAGACGTTTCTCATTTCATACGCGAACTCGGGAAAATATTTCATTGAAATCTTTCCAAGCCTTATTATCCGATGGATGTTGCATTATACCTTCGACCGTTGAGTGGTCTGCGTGCCATCTCATTGCCGAAACGGTTTTTTTTATTCATATAACCTTCTCAACCTGTTTGCTAGAGGCATATAGAACATTTTCTTGTATGGTACATATTTACGTGAAGATGGTTTTTTAGGCCGAAATCTGCTTGCACCGCAAAACTTGCATTTCAACAAGTCTTTATCGTTTCCCCAAAACAACATGCAACTATTTCTACAAACATAAATTTTCTCATGTGGCATTCCCAAATCTTTTAACACATTCTTTGTTTCGTAGTATGTCTCAGGAGCTTGGTTATTTTCCGGTAAATATTCTCGCATTGTTTTTGCAAAATGAATCCATGCAATTTTCAACCACATTGAAGTCTGTTTTAATACTCATCAACCTTGAAGATAAAGATAAACGAGACTGACCTTCACGACAACCTTCATATATAGGCTATTTCGCCGAATCCAATAGGTTGAAGAATCGACGTGCATTGATGTTCGGCATCTCTTCATCATTTGTTTATTAACAGCTCTAGGAAAAGCATCTGACACCATTTCCACATATGGATTGGTCGTTGATGCTTCATAAATAACTTCTTCATTTTGTTCTACTTGTTCATCTTGCACAATATCTCTAACACCGCAATTTTCACCGTTAAAAACCCAAATTTTTTAATTTTCAACGAAACCACCTTATAAAGATGTTTGCAAACAATTTCTTGACTTAGATACTTCATGTTTTTGCATCTTTTGCATGGACATAACATTGTCCCGCGTTCTTAACACAAAGGTTGCATCGATGAAAAACTCATGAATTGATCCAATTCGTGTAAGAATTCTTGCGTAATCTCTTCGGTTATAGGATCTTTTCTTCTATACATCCACTCTCTTGATCTATATATATTTCGATTTGAATACGACGACATTTTTTCGAAAATATTTTTTGTTATTGATGGTTTGATGCACTCTTTGGTATGATCTAAATAGTGAACATTCCAACGGACATCCGTTGGAAATTGCAACGGATGTCCGTTGGAGGTTCACGTGAATTTATTTAAACCGGTGACCTCGAAATTAACAATTTCAACAGGCATTCGTTGCAAATTGTAACGGGCATCCGTTGCAAATACCAACGGATGCCCGTTCAAATCTTATCCAACGTATTAATGCCCGTTGAAAGTGCTTACAAATCCGTTATTTTTTCATATTACAATAGTTAGATCTTATGAATTACGATTTTGTAATTATAATTCATTTCATTTCTATCTCAAGCAGTGAACAAAAACCGAAATGACGCGAAATATGTAATCGAAATCAAACTTTGAATAAAACCGAAATAACACGTAATATGTCAAAAGTTCAACTACAATTTCATTAAGTTCTTTTTCAATTACACTATTGTAACAATAACCTAAAGAAAAAACATTTAGGAAATGACTTCAACTTAGAAGTAAAGTGTTGAACTCTCCACCACCTCTATCGTAAAAATTAATCAGCATCTTTACGTCTATTATCGAATTCAAAAAAAACCCTCATAAACTGCATCACCGTCGGGAATCCTTTTCCCGATCCCGGCGGTGAGACAGTTTATGAAGGTTGTTTTGGATTCAACAATAGATATTAAGATACTTGTTATTGATGATTGGGGTAACTCTAGGTTCCGATATAAATAGTAAATATTCCAATGGACATCCGTCGTAAAAATTAACCAGCATCTTTACGTCTATTATCGAATTCAAAATAACCTTTATAAACTACATCACCGTCGGGAATCCTTTTCCCGATCCAGCGGTTAAATAGTTCATAAAAGTTGTTTTGGACTCAACAATAGATATTAAGATGGTTGTTATTGATGATTTGGGGTAACCCTAGGTTCCGATATAAATATTAAATATTCCAACGGACATCCGTTAGAAAATGCAGCGATGCCCGTTGCTCCATCACGGTAATTTAATTCGACCGTTGAACCTAAAAATTTACAATATCAACGGGCATCCGTTGCGATTTCTAATGGGCATCCGTTACAATTTGCAACGGACGCCCGTTGTAATCCTTTTCCCGATTTCTCACGGATATTTCAACGGATATGGCCAATAGACTAAATCTGTTACAATCCGTGAAAAACCGCGATGGATTTCAACGGATATAGCAACGGAAAATATCCGTTACCATTTCGTTAAAATTTCTAACAGATTGCAACGGATTTAGGCCCGTTGAAAATATCAACAAATCCATTACAATCCGTTGCTAAGTGTTTCCAACGGACGGATCCGTTGCCCCGTCCGTTGGAAACTGCGAGTTTTTTTTGTTGTGAAGCCCCCATGGAAAGCCTTCACAAAATTCCAAGTCATCAACCATATCAAAGAGATCATGGCTGATAAATTTGTCTGATGAAGGCTTTTGATCCACAACTTGCGCCAACAACATCAAAGTTATCAACCTTATCCGGTCGGCGGAATTCTTCGCGTTCACAAGCTTTTCACTCACTTGTGCGGCATTCACCTTTCCACGGCCGAATTTCTTCAGTTAGAATGTATCACCCCTTTTGGACTCCCATCTTCTGGTATAGGATCCGCAGTTCAATCCGTTAATTAGTACATGTTCCACTATAGAGTACCGGATGAGAACACCGTTTACGATGAATCACAACTCATTCCTTTCCTATACAACCACAGAATGATTTAGTATGACAGACATTTGAACATTCATCAATGTGGACTCACATTGGAAATGGAATAAATGTCTAAATTGTGACTCCTTGTCGAAGTAATGTAACTAATATTCATCTAAGATTCCTCTCAACTTCTTTATTGTCTCGTGAGGATAACACTTGGTGGTGATCTTTGGTATTCTGTCCATGTGCTTGAATTTATATGGAAACTTCGACTTTGGCGGTACCTGCAAAATAACCAATTAAGAATACATTAGACTTCTACCAACTCAAGCGATCCTTTCGACTCAAGCGACCCATGCGACTCAAGCGATCCTTGTGACTTATGCAACCCATTGCACTCAAGCGATCCAAGCGACTCAAGCGACCCATGCGACTCAAACGATCCTTGCGACTCAAGCGACCCATGCGACTCAAGCGACCTTGAATTGAGTCGAAGAGGGTCATGAGTCTCAAGCGACTGACTAAGACTCTTGACCCTCTTCGACTCAAGCGACACAATGAGACTCAAGCAACCCTTGCGACTCAAATGACCCATGCAACTCATGCGACCCTTGCGACTCAGTGAGACTCGATCAACCTTTGCGACTCAAGCGACTCACTGAGACTCAAGCTACTCACTAAAACTCAACCGACTCACTAAGACTCATACCCATTTCAAATCAACAAACAATTTTGCTTTCAACAACCTTCAAAACCCTAGAACTCGATCTATTTACATTTATAGATGTCATTGAAGATTGACTCGTGCTTTCTTCTTCAATACTGATTCTTGCCATTTCTTTCTCATTTCAAAATTTTCTTGGTCTCAATTTAAAATTTCCTTCTTACCGAATTCAAATCGATGCCTGTCAAGTTCAAAATCCCTTCATATTTTTTGCTCTCAACTTTAAAATAGTTTTTCTTTTCGAAAAACTGTCAGAACGTGTATTTTTTTACGTAAAAAAATTAAAATAAATTTAATTTTTTCTCTATTTTCTTATTTAATAATTATTTTTACAAGAATAAAGGTTAAATACTTCCATCTACAAAAATATCTCTGATTTTCTCAAAATTGGTGTACTCATTATTTTAAAGATATCAATTAGGTGAAAAAAGTCTTTAATCACGGAGACAGATGTCAAGATATATCAATCGTGCAATATGTCTGCTTAGTCTCCATTCTTGACATTTCAATAAAGTTTGTTTTTCATAATTGAATATGAGCCACTTAAGCCTATTGATTATATTATATGTATTCCTCCACCAATTAGAAATATCTCCCTAATCTCTATCCCACTTTTCAATTATACTTTTGGATTCGAGTGACTATCCTCTTGGATTTGGATATGGATATTACGACTTGGATTTAACGTCAAATGTATCATATATTTGCAGATAAGATTAATCAACAAGACATTAAGATTTTTTAATCAATTTAGAAGTACTTACAAAAAAAACAATTAAACTTATCCTTAATCAATTTTTTATACAAGTTAATTTAATAGACAAGCATTTCAAACCATTTTGTTTTCAATATAATATTTATTTTTAGTTATTTCTTCGATTTATTTTTAATCCATTTTTTATATATTTACATATCTAAAATGAATTGGTTTGACTAATTTAATTCATCATGAACACATAAAAACTCGTGACTAATTTAATTCATCATGAACGCATAAAAATTAGTCCAATCTAATTTTGAACAAGTCAGAAAATATCAATTTAATCCAACTTCTTGATCTAACTTGTGATTAACTTGTCGTGAACTCAAACAAAAAAATAAATTGGATTGGGAGTTAAAATATATTATTAAAAATACTTATAATATATTACATAATTATATTACAATATTAAACAAAATAAAAACTTTGAATATTAAATTTCAAGTCACATACAAAATCATAAAAATTAGTAAAATACTAAATCACATACAAAATTATAAAATATTAAATACCAAATTAAAAACATAACAAAATCAATATTTTCAAAATAGCTTGTACATATCATTTTTCTCTGGTAAGTCATCATTATTGATCTTTGTTCTTTGTCATTTTCATTCTCTGTGTCCAAAGTGAGAACATCAGTTGTCCTAAAAGCGCTAGACATTGTATAATCGCCGATTAAGTGTAACACTTTTTGGACCATTAAATAAGATAAGAGTAAGAACATCGTAGGATCCATTCATATCTATAGTTTCCTCAATCCATCATTAAACAAAGAAACTACGACGTCCATTTCACTCTTCTTCATACACAATCCCATCTCTGCCCCTCCTACCTCCTCTCTCTTCTCCGCCATCGCAAACGCTTCACCCGCCCCTATTGATATTACCTCTACCTTTACGGGTCTCCCCCACCCGAAATCCGACCCGTAAACCCCTAACCGACTTGACCCGGCTATCGACCCGAATTGTTTACCCGTTATCGCGTGCTCGAAGCTCTCCCTGAAATCATCCACGATTGTCTCTATCCTGCTTGATCCCAAACTCTTCACCAACTCTCCAAGGGTTTCGGCCGCCGTCACAAAACCTCTTTCTTCCATAAATACCCCCGCGTTTAGGTCGTGACGAGCCACCGGGAAAATGCAGTTCCCGAAGTACGTCGCCGGAACAGGTGGGTCTAACCGGTTCCTGTAATCGGCGACGAAGAGGAGAGAAACGGATCGATTCGCGTCGCCCCCTCGTGCTTTTACGACGCACGTCCATAGGAATGCGTATGCGATGACGAATGACGACAAGTGAAGTTCTTGATGGGACGGTGACTCGTTCTTGACTCGCTCCCGGAGTTTCTCGATTTTCTCCCGAGTCAACTCGAACGTGACCCTGACGACGTCGGGGGCGATCTTTATGGGACTAAACATCTTCAGGGTTTTGAACTTTGCGAAAGAAGACAACAGTTCTAACATCTTTGCGTCGAGATTGGTCGGATCTTTGATCAAAGAACGATCGAAACAGGGAGTGAGATCATCTGGCAGAGAAACAGAGACTCTGTTTCCATGTTCTTGGTGTTGTTGTTTGCATAAATGAGCCCAGGCTTTGATGAACATGCTTGCCGTTTTTCCGTCGAGAACGGCATGGCTTGTTGTGATGCCAACGCAAAACCCTTGATTCGGAAACAACGTGATTTGCAGTGAAACAACAGCCGCTGAGCTGTCGGAGACCATTATCTCAGGCACGAAGAGGCGTAACTCGGTCTCTTGACGTTGTTCGTTGCCTGAAACGCGACAAAAACCCGCGTCTGTTTCTGCTACGACGAGCGAAACCGCATCGCTCTCAGAGACAACGATGCTCGGCTTCGGCTCTTGTGGGTCCCACGTGATGTGGCCGGCGAGAGGGAGGTAGTGGCGGAGGACGAGGGAGAGAGAGTGCTTGAGCTTCGGGAGGATGACTGAGTCGAAATACTCGCGAGTTGACTCGGAGAGTTTGTAGAAGAAGACACGTTCCACGGGATGGAACATCAGCCAAGGTAAGTCGAAGAAAGTGAGTGGGAGATTGAGCGATTTGATGGACTCAGGGGATGAGTCGGACGCCGGCCTGACTCGGGTGATCTCTATGACTTTTAGTTCCATTGGCGATGAAGATTGCAATCTTTCAAAGCGTGTTTCCTTTTCTATGAACGAATAGATGAATAAGACGCATTTCCATCGAAGAAGTAATCCCTATTTATATATAAATTGTTAAAATCTAAGTGACAAAATAAAATAATTAATTCCGTATTTATATATAAATTAACGTTATATTATCTAAATAACGTAAATAACTTTTTATCATTAAACCATGAACATAACTCGAGCACTAGTCCTACCCTTAACTCTAATCTTAAAACTATCGGTGGACCAAAGACGATGACCACCACATTTGACGGATGTTTGGTTATATTGGTTTATTTAAATTTTATTGGATTAGTTTGATTAAGAATGATATTGTAATTGCAAATTCAGAGAAACACAAATTTATACTAAAATGATCTAATTTATTCATCCTCTTTCAATGCCTTTTATAGACTGCATATTCTGAAACAAAACAAGTGAAGCAAAATGCAACTAAGAACACGACTCCACTAAGCTAAAATAACGGTAATAGAATTGAAGCAAACTCCTTATTCCTAAACTTGTGGAAGACACGAAAGCAACTCAACATTTCCTCCCTTGAACTGAACTCTCTCAAGAAATCAGTTCAAACAACTCATTCCAAAAGCTTCCCGAATTCTTTGAAATGTTACCATCTTCAAAGGCTTTGTCATGATATCTGCTAGCTGCTCATCCGTGTTACAGTAAACGAGCTTAACAAGTCCTTCTTTAGTTAACTCTCTTAGAAAATGATAACGAACCCGAATATGCTTGGATCTCCCGTGCATGACTGTATTTTTGGACAACTTAATGGTAGATGTATTGTCGCAGAACAGCACCATCGCATCACCTTGTTCATAACCAATCTCCTTTAGAACTCTTCCCATCCAAATAGCTTGACAAGCACAGGTTGCTACTGCAACATACTCGGCTTCGATTGTTGACAGTGTTACAATAGGCTGTTTTTTAGAGGACCACGCAACAACTCCTCCGCTCATCAAGAAGATATACCCCGAAGTGCTTTTGTTGTCATCAACGTCTCCTGCGTAATCGCTATCAGTGTATCCAACAAGTCCTACTCTTCCCTCTTTCTTGTACCAAATTCCATACTCCATAGAACCTTTGAGATATCGCATGATTCTCTTTACCGCAGCAAAGTGTAGATGGGTAGGATTAGCCATGAATCGACTAATAAGGCTCACCACGAACATCAAATCAGGACGCGTTGCGGTTAAACATATCAAGCTTCCCACCATCTGTTTGTATAGAGTTGAATCAAACTTCTCACTTGCTTCATCTCGACCAATTTTTTGACCTGGAACTATCGGATTGCAGCCATGATTAAAGTTCATCATTCCAAATCTTTCGGTTACCTCAGCTGCATATTTCCTCTGACAAATAAAGATACCCTCGTTCTTTTGAACCACTTCTATGCCGAGAAAGTCTCTCATCTTTCCCAAGTCAGTCATATCAAACTCTCTCTCCATCGATGACTTGAACTTGTTTAGCAAAACATCATCATTACCAGTGAACAAGAAATCATCGACATAGATACTCACGATCAAAATCTTACCTCCTTCTCTCTTGATGAATAACGTTTATTCACTGGTGCTGCTTTTGAAGCCTTCCTCAACGAAATAAGCTTCTGTACGACTAAACCAAGCTCGTGGTGCTTGTTTTAGTCCGTATAAAGCTTTATGAAGCTTGTAAACCATATGTTGCTTTCCAGTTACCTCATATCCTTGAGGCCGTTCTACAAAGACGTCTTCCTTTAATTCACCATGTAGAAATGTTGATTTCACATCTAGCTGATAAATTCCCTAACCTCGTTGAGCTGTTAAAGTAATGATCATCCTAACAGTATCTATTCTCGCAACCGGTGCGAAAACTTCTGTATAATCGATTCCATACTCTTGAGCGTAGCCTTTCACTACGAGTCGAGCTTTGAATTTATCAACTTCTCATAGCTCATTGAATTTGGTCTTGTAAATCCACTTCACACCAATTGCTTTGGCTCCGTCTGGAAGCGTCGTCAAAGACCAAGTTTGATTCTTTTCAATCGAATTTATCTCTGCATCCATTGTTTCTTTCCACTTTGAGTGTGTTATGGCTTCATGGAAACTCGTCGGATCTGAGATAAGCATGAATGCCAAATTTTCAGAATCGATTCTTGCCATGTTTGCTTCTTTTTCAATATCAGATAATTCTTCTCCAGTTATGTAGTCATTGTGCCAAATAGGTGGCCGTCTAGTTCTGCTCGCTGTTGATGTTGTGGCCTCTGTCTCAATATGGATTGAAGAGGGAGAATTCACAAATTGATCAGTTTGATCTCTGTCTTCTTCCGGTTCCTCCGGTTCCACCACCTCCTCTTCATTTTCGTTATAATCATACTCGTCTTCCCACTCGAGCTCGGTGCTCTGTTCAGCCAAGTAACTATCATCCCAGTTACACTTCTTCTCTTCTTCAACTATCACATCATGGCTGATGTAAAATTTATTCTCTATCGGATCAAACATCTTGAAGGGTTTTGATTCACTACTATAGCCGATCATGACACGTTTGACACTTTTATCGTCGAGTTTTGTCCTCTTAGCATCTGGAACATGAACGTAACCGATGCAGCCAAAGACTCTAAAATGTTCAACTGATGGTTTGGTTCCGCTCCATGCCTCTTCTGGGGTCATGTCTTTTACGATCGCCGTGGGTGATCGATTAAGAACATGATTTGCCCATTGTACTGCATCTGCCCAGAAACTTTTTGGCACTTCCTTTTCTGATAAAATAGCTCTCACCATATTCATAATGGTTCTGTTTTTGCGTTCAGCAACGCCATTTTGTTGTGGAGTGTATGTGATGGTGAGATGTCTCTTGATTATGTGCTTCTTGCAATACTCCTTGAATTCGTTGGAGTTGTATTCTCCTCCTCTGTCTGTTCTAAGACACTTAATGAAACTCCCCGTTTGCTTCTCCACAAGTGCTTTAAACTCTTTGAAAATGTGGAAAGCTTCTGATTTTTCTATCACGGAATATATCCATGTCTTATGTGAGAAATCATCAATGAAACTTATTAGATACATTTTCTGGTTGTTTGATGGCAGAGTGATCGGACCACACAAATCAGAGTGGATGAGTTGCAGCTTCTCCGTTGATCGCCACTTGCTCTGTTTCGGGAAAGGAACTCGGTGATACTTGCCTTTCACACATGCTTCATATGAGGTCTTCATTTGTCCAAGATCAGGTAAACCAGTGACCATTTCTTTGTTGCGCAGAATCTGAAAACCATTATGGTTGAGATGTCCATATCGATGATGCCACAGTTCTTCTTTGTTTATGACATCGACTTTCAAACACCTTTCCTCCTTTGTCTTATCACTTGTTTCTCCCAGCAAGACAAACATTCGATTGGCACTCATAACTGATTCTGCAATCTTTCCCTTTGTTAGATGAAATATATTACACGTTCTCCGATCTCCTCTTTGAGTAAGATATCCAATCCCTTCTCTTGGAGTTGTCCAACACTCAGCAGGTTGTTCTTCAATCCTGGAACATAGTACACGTCACTGATCACATAGCTTATCCCATTAAGCGTTATCTTTACCACTCCTTTTCCATCAACCACCAGCTTGTGATTGTTTCCAAGTTTAACATTGCGCGTGAAAGTTGTATCCAAGCTGGAGAACATGCTTCTTTCTCCACACATGTGGTTAGAACATCCCGAATAAACAAACCAAACATCTCGTCTTTTGGTTCCTTGAAGTTCGACATATGCCATGAGAAGAACTTCATATTTCTCTACGATTTCTGCATAGTTTGCCCCATTGTTCCCATTTGGACATTCGTATCGAAAATGTCCCAGTCTGTGGCAGTTGTAACACTCGATCGTTGCCTTGTTGAACGAGCGCCCTCTGCCCCTTCCTCGGCCTCTGTATGATCCTCTGCCCATTCCTCCAACATTCAAGGCTTGATCTTCTTCCTCATGACTGCTTCTTTTGAATTTCTTCTCATGAACCGATAAGGAGCTCTGCAGTTCATCGATAGTCATGCTCCCTCTGTCTTTGGACTCCTCAATGGACGCCACCACATAAGTAAACTTGTCTGTTAGAGTGCGGAAGATCTTCTCAACGATCTTTGAATCTGGCATGTCTTCCCCGTTACTTCTCCTCTTGTTAGAAACAATCATTACTCTTCTAAAGTAATCATCAATGTTCTCGTCGTTCTTCATGACGAGAACCTCAAAGTCTTTCCTTAAAGTTTGTAGAAGAGATCGCTTCACTCTCTCATTACCTCCAAACTTTTTTTTCATCAATTCCCAAATTATTTTGGATGTTTTACGATCCAAAATCTGTTCAAATATGACCCGATCAATCGCCTGGAACATGTAATGTTTGACTTGGTGATTCTTCATCTTTAGCTCGTCAAAACTCTTTTGCTGCGCTGCAGTTACCTCGGTTTTGGCTGCTGGTTCATTAAAACCTTCTTCTACCAAGCTCCACAATCCTTTTGCACGTAGGAGGTTCTCCATCAATTCACTCCAATGATCGTAATGACCATCAAAATGAGGGATCGTGGTGAGCGTTTGTCTTCGCTCATCTCTCTCTCTCTTTCTCTTTTTGATCACTTTGATTGTATTTTTCCCTGATACCAATTGTAATTGCAAGTTCAGAGAAACACAAATTTGCACTGAAATGATCTAATTTATTCATCCTCTTTCAATACCTTTTACAGACTGTATATTCTGAAACAAAACAACTGAAGCAAACTGCAACTAAGGACACGACTCCACTAAGCTAAAATAACGGAAATAGAATTGAAGCAAACTTTTTATTCCTAAACTTGTGGAAGATACGAAAACAACTCAACAGATATGAGTCTAATGTGTTGTGGAGAAAAAAATTGTCATAAAATAGATTGATAGTTTTTTTTATATAAAAATCAGATCATTATTTTACAGTAATAATAATAATAATAATAATAATAATAATAATAATAATAATAATAATAATAATAATAATAATAATAATAATAATAATAATAATAATAATAATAATAATAATAATAATAATAATAATAATAATAATAATAATAATAATAATAATAATAAATGAGACAATTCACATACTTTTTTATTTTTAATTAATTTACAGACGCATGTGTTAAAATTATTCACGTTTATTCAACATTCTCACCCACGACACTATAAACAGTTAAATAATTTTTTAAAAATGAGACAATTAATTTTTATAAATATTTAGACATTAAACTACTTAATCATATATTTCTATCTATTTATCTCTTTATATATATATATATATATATATTATCAATTTGTTCTAATTTTTTTTTTCTCATTTAGTTGTCTTTATTTTAAAAATGTAGAATAAAATAAACTTATTTATATAAATTAGTATTGTATCCGAACGGTTTTTTGTTTTAGTTGTTTTAAATATAAAATTGAATATTATAATTTTTTTAGAAAGTTAAATATTTTACGTGTTTACATTAAATTTTTAATAACTATTGTTTAAAAATAAGTTGATAAACTAATTATTTTAGTTGTTAATTAGTCTTTAAAAATTTTATTTTTTAAATAACTGAATTTTAAATTTAACATTTTCAAAATTTAAAAATAATTTATATTGTTTTACCGAAATTTTGAGTAGATTGATATACAATATGAACCTTTTATAAAATGCCCCTATTGCTCTTCTAGTATACGTAAGAAATGGTTTCATCCTCCTTGGTGTTGATGTTCTTTGTCCCATACGGTCAGAGTGGTGTTTTCCAGCTTGCTTAAGTATTTTTTAATTTATTTAGATGATTTTTAAAAGTTTTTTATGATTTATTATAATTTAATTGATTTTGAACATTAAAATATTAAAATATCTAAATCTAAATACTAATAAGATTGAAGGGTCTGTGAATAGTAAAAGAAAACACATGTTATATTGTTATTGGTCAAACTCAATTTTTTATTTATGTGTCTTTTTCCAAACCGTTAGATTTTAGAAAAAATTTTTCTTACACTATTGATTCATAATGACCGCTGATTTAAAAAGAAAATCAATGATATGCAATTTCTTCTGGCCTGCATCATCTCTCTCCATTCATTCACTCGTCATCTGAATCTGGATTTGTTCCTATCTATTCCTCCTTCGGTTCACAATTTCTTCTCGCTTAGATCCATTTCTTCTCCGTTTTTTCCTTCACCGCCCGCTTCATCGAGCTGCTCCTCTCATCCAGTTTATTTTAATTCACGATACCCTTTAAAATAAACCTTTGGACAAACCCATATATAAACATATCCTTCTACCAAATCATGTAATAAGAAATTGCTAAATCAACAAATTTGAAGCATTTTCAGCTGAAGTTTCTTAGTTTTTGTTTCTGGTGTAAAACAGAGGAGGAGGTGCGGATAGTGGGATGCAATGGCCGAGTTTTCTGCCTCCACAACGAGCCTGGAGTGCACCGAGTGTGGCTACTGGACGAGGAGTCACCGGGACTGGCAATGTCCAGAGCCTTTGAAGACTACTATATTCGAAGCAATGCCGGGATTGGTCCAACGCATTCGAGTAAGAACCAAGAGGGCATTGCGGCGGATTGCGAGAGGAGGAAAGGGCGTTGCAGCGGATTGTGAGAGGAGGAAAGGGCGTAGCGTCGGATTGCGAGAGGAGGAGAGGGCGTCGCGTCGGGAGAGGCGAGAGAAGATTCGATTGAAGTCCATTGTTGTGGCCGACTGGAGAGGGTATGTCGATGCTTTCTGGTGAATGTTTATACAAGTGATGTTTTAGAACATCAATGGTGAAAAGAGGGAATAGTCAAACGGTTGCTCAGGATTAAAAAGAGAAAAATATAATATTAGGTTTAGTTATTGAGTATAAGGGTAAAATTGTCATTATATGTTAAATTTATTTGAAATGTTAAAATTAAATCAATAACAAAATTTTTAAAAGGATGCAAAATATTATAAAAATAACTCATTACCATATATGTATATTAGAATTTTTCAATTTATATCTACAAATTTATCTAAATATTTTTAATATAATTTTTATCTTATCAAGCTTTTATTCATTATATAAAATATAATTATTGTCTATATA
>CM071864.1:46336506-46387761 GCA_036759665.1 Gynandropsis gynandra | reverse complement strand
TGTTAAAGAGATGAATAAAAAATAATATAATATTTTTTAAAAATATTAAATTAAAATCAAATTATTAAAGAAGTATTTAAAAATAATATGATAATTTTAAAATATACAGTTAAAAAATTTTAAAAAATAAAAATCTGTCACAGGTATAATACTAGTGTTTTATAAAACCTTTCGATTTTATTAATTTCGATCAAATATTTTTTTAAATATTTTTACAATTACTAATATAATATCGCTCTTAAAACTCTACAAAAAACATTTTGCTTTTACTTTTTTAATCTCTCAAGCTGTTGACTCCTTCTCTCTCTTTATTATTTTTCTTCTTTTACTCCCTTCTCCGTTTCCGCCGCGTCCTCACATACACAATTATCGTCAATTTCTATTTCCTTCCCACCGTGTCGTCGCCAACTCCTTGCATCTGTAGTTTTTTGCCTGTCCCGGCTTTCCATCGCTCTATCCCTTAATCTGCGGCGTGAGAAAGGCGACTAAAAAGCAATATCAGGAAGGAACAACATGCGACGAAATCCAATGAAAAATGCGAATTGAAGGGGTTAAAAATCAAACTCATGAGGAACAAACCTACATAAAAGGCGAACTCCGCATCCCGTAACGCCGTTTTCAGGCAGATGTTGGGAATGTAAAATATGTGCAAATCAGAGAGGAAGCAAGGGTGAAAAAAGAAAATGAGAAGAAAAAGCGTATAAAAAAGGCGTCTTCACCACTAACGCTGTCGCATCCGTGAGGCCCAAATAACGCGACATAGAAATCATGACCTTCTCCTTTAGAAATAACAATATTCACATATCGCCTCACCCAACAACCACGTCGCTACATTGCCCAACCAATCTAGCCTCCATTGATCACACACAGCAATCGCCATCCACTTGCTCAGAGCTCGCACATACCAAATCGTCAATGCAACTGAAGAGATTAGTAGATGAAAGAATAATCGAAGAAGCAACAAAAATGAATTATTTCATTAGGAAGAAATGTTCAAGAAATAAGAAATAGAAACATTGATAAAAAATAATTTAAGAAAATGGGGTTTTCTATCTCTTCTAGTGACATGGCTTCACTAGAATCACCAGAATAACCAGAAAAGAGGAAAAAAATCTTCTTTTTAATATATGGATTCTAAATCCAAAATTAGTTTAAATATCTCGATTGTAAAAAATATGTAAAGGTGAACAAAGAGTAAAAAAATACACTATTTTATAAATTTTCAAATATATATGAAAAAGTTACTCTGTTCATAAAAAATTAAACATTCTATTTTTGTGTTTCATCTCGAATATTGACTATCCATTTCAATATGGAATGGTGTGACTGATTGTGGTCGAAACTTTCGTGTGTTGTTTTTTGGACCATCATTATAAAAAATAATAGAAAAGTGCAAGCAAAAGAGAATTAATGGCATATTATTTATAAAAAAGATTCATCGAATTATTTGATTTATTATGCTCGTGATGGATTTTTCAACAATTTATCTTTGATGGCCTATGTCTGGTAAAATAAGAGATAAATTCGAACACAAAGTGGAAAACTTTGTTTGGAAAACTTCGCAACTATACAATGATGATGACATCGAACACAAAGTGGAACCAAAATAGGGTCACATAAACGGAGAGCTAATTCAAGGAGTTGAGCAAAAAGAATCTTCCCACAGCCTACTCATACGTGGACGAGCAAGAAGCTTGTGGAACAATCCAATCGAGATAGTAAATGATTTTTGATCAAAAAGAGTATTGAGATCTAACTCAAAGAAACGTCACGTCTGTCTTCTACATTGAATCGACTCTCAACCCGCACACCTAAAACCGATGGGTTAGGGGTGACGCGGATAAAAAGGACAAAAGATAAATTATTTCCTTATCCTTCCCAACAACTAAGAAATCGCCCAAACTAATCTTATCCCACCATATCCTCTACTTTCTTCTTCCAAAGATCTCTAACAGCTAGAAAATCTTTTCAACGGTTAGTATATCAATTTGTTATCCTTCATTTATATATTTTCCTTTTTTAACGTGGATTCTCTAATATATAAATAACTTCATCACATTTATAACGGTAGAATGAAATTGCTAAGAAATAAACTATTCTCCGTCAAGAACACAATGTCTTCAACGTTTTCTGAGATAATTAAAATCATTTCCGACTGTATCAAGAGGCTTTTGCACCTCTTGTGGTGTCGTCATTCCACCCAAAATCTTATTTATCCACCTTAATCCGTTCACAAAGATAAATTTTCCTCGTGAGATCATAACCTCCACCCACCATCATCAACAATCAGCAGACGAACTCTCGAAAAGTTCCCTTATAGGCCAATACGAAGATCTTTCACTATCAATCTCCATCATCCACCATCACTGAATGAAATTTTGAAACATGTACTTAGACCAGTCAAGAGATCCTATACGACATGACGAATCCTACTCGAACAATTGAAATTAACAAATTTCTTATATGCGTCCCGAGATCCAACACATTAGGCGTGTCATAAACCATCAAAGTAGGAAACGAATCTATTGTTACATTTGAAATCAAGATTATATTATTTTCTTTGTTTACAAGAAGTGCAAGAAACATGGAAAAAATATTTAGATGCCCGGTTATTAAGATTTATCTATAACATTTACATGCTTTTCGTTCCACGTAAAAAAAAGTACCACATGACTGCAATCCTAAATGACTAGAGATACAAATATCTTAGAAAAGAAAAATATATCTTCCGAAAATAAATTAGATATCTTAGAAAGAGTATTCAAGCTCAATCTTGAACATCTAAAAGATTTATGAAAAAATGTTGTTTCGAGACAAAGTTACAGTTGTTGTTTATAGAAATGAATTTCAAAAGAGAGGTTTGTCATGTACTCACACTCTTTTTTTCTAATAGATCATCAAGTACAACCAAAGATAATAATTCAATTTTATCGATAGAAATTGCATATATAATTATAAATGCTACTTTTATAGTGTTGCAATACTTGATCCATGATCCTTGTGGTCTATTGATGCATGGAAAGAATAACAAACCCCTCGATCGTTTAGTGAATTCATGTATATAGACAATGAATGATACCATATCTGTAAAATGTTAGACAATAACCAATATATTATTAAAGACGAAAGTAAACTATAAAATCACTACATTGTATTGTCGATGCATATGTACTTCTAAAATACAGAGCTCATAGCAATGTATAGTGGTGCAATCAAACAAAAGTTATCAAATACTATTCAAATACATAAACAAAGGTTCTCAAAGAATTTCAAAAAGTATATCATCATCATGCTTAAACAAAACAAAGAAATGAATTAAATAATCATTTGAATATCATTTTCATTTTTGGATGTGAAGCCAGATTATAAATTTGATACACATTATTAAGGCATTCATTTGAGGAAAATAAAACACTAACGGATGTTTTCACCAAAAAATGCATATTGTACTATGTTTACAAAATGGTTAAAATGCAATCCAATATATACTGAAACTAAAACTTTAACGTTTGTTGATTTCTCAACTCAATTTGTATGAAATATTAAAAACAAAATCTGGATTCCAAGAAAACAAGGATGTACATATGGTCAATTACATCATGTAACACCAACTACACGTGAAATATATACTTATAAGAATCATACTAAACAAAACCAAAGGTCATACATTATTTCATCAATTCAAAATTATAAATGGAAATATCTATACCATCTTCAAAGACAATTCCGCACACTAGACCTATCAGACGGGGATAATGAAAACGTTGATACCATCCGTCTTAACTAGAAATTTCATAAAACCAAAGTATATTGGTCCAGAAAAAATACTAGGATATAGTGTTTTCTTGCTCTGGTCGAGCATTCTAGCCGAACACCATTATGCTCTAATCGATCATTGTGTGATCGTCTAGTTTTTTCTCATATCGTCCTCTTCTCTTTGTAGAGATCTTTTGTAGTGTTTCTTAAGTTTTTTTTATGACTTCGTGGGGTCAATTTCCATTATTCCATGTCCATTTGAGGGAACATGTCCCAAAGCCCCTTTGTCTTGCCCCTCATTGTTAGTCCTCATGCGACTTTTGACGTACCCATCTCTTCGACGAGAACGTTACTTGATATAGACCTAGACCATTGTTATCTTGTTAAATAGATGAAAACATAATGAAACCCCCTAGCAACTCGATATCAGAATCTAGAACTTGTCTTACCTAAGAATGAAAATACCAACCCCCAACTACAAAGCAACCTAAAAACCCAAGATCCAGTGAATGACGTCACAACACTTGTGATCTAGTGTGGATATATCGATGAACCCTTAGAATCTCTCCAAGAGTTCGATAGCTAAACATTAAGATATATCAAAGAAAAACACGCTTAGTTCATTAAAATTTCTTTCTAAAGTTATACAATGGATCCTCTACTTATAGGGACCAAACAATAATGTGAAAATAGAATAAGATAAACCAATGTAACAAACCATAGATTCTCTATTTATAGGGACCAAACAATAATGTAAAACAGAATAAGATAAACCAATTTAACATAATTCGATAAAATCACTCAATGAAGTGGTGAAATTGCTCCGTCGAGCAACACATATTTCCTAACCCTTAAATTTTTAAAAAATAATATATATTGGAAAAAAATCTTGGTTTGAGAGTTTTTTTTTGCTTTGGGCGAGCATTCTGGCCAATCACAATTCTTCTCTGCTCGAGCCTTATCTGATACTCTAGTTACTTGCTCTTCTCAGCCTCCTCTCCTTGTAGGACCTCTTATAATCTTTTTTAAGTGTATATTGATGTTCTCTTTGTATTTCTTGCATCATTTCATGTTCATTTATGGGAACACATCTCGAAACTCTTTTGTTTTGACCCTCCTTGTTTGTCCTCGGGCGGCTTTTGATGGATCTAAGATCTCGTTCATATCATAATATTTTATACAAATTTTAAAAGATACATAAATTTCTAGGTTTAACATTATGTTACAAATTTTTACTTTATAACAACTTTGTAACCTAATAAAACTTTGATTATTACAATATGCAGATCTTAACATGTCGCGAGACATATATAACATTGCGTGTTCACATAAATTGAACAATTACTACTTAAAAATGATAAGGTTTTAATGTACAAAGATGAAGAATTTCAAACGTAATTTCAAACGGTCACGAGAAGAGGTGATTTCATTGCTTGATGGCTGCTAGGCAACCTATAACATCTACATAAGAAAACAATAGAGCATTAGTTTATGGGAAAAATACCCAGAAACAAACGGTAAATATGAAGCCTTGGAGAAATAAAAAAACATGGTAGTTCACTGTTTTGGTTTGTGAGAGACAAAAACTGCTCAAAACATTTAAACCGAAACACCTCTTCAACAATACTAACAGAATTGGCCAAAAGAGGAATCATCTATGTAATATTCGTTAAATGAATGGAAACTTTGTATAAGATAATTTGTAGTATTCACTGCTGCGAAGAACATTAAATCCTTGAAAACGCAGAATTACACCTTCAACTAACTTATTTTTGAAACGCGTAAAGAGAGAGCAACTCAAAGTCCCATGTAACAATGTGGACTGTAACAAATATGAAAGCAAATTTAAAAGAAATAAAAAATAAAACCTGATATAATAAAAATAAACACTCATAGATTCATCAATCAAAAGGAATTAGTTCCACATAGTTTAACCTACTTTTTTTTTTGTGTTGCGTGCCTCCCAAACCTGAATACTCACCTGATAACCTCTGGCATATTGTGTCTAGAGGTGGGCAATCCGGGTTACTCGAACTGATCCGAACCGGATTGATCCAAACAACCCAAATCGTTTGGAATATAGGTTACTCTAAAAATCCATATGAGTTCAAATTTCAGAACACATTAGGATTCAGGTCGGTCCGGTTCGGGTAAAACCCGAGGAACCCAAACAACCAATTTTTTTATAAAATAATTTAAAATTTAAAAAATATATATTTATAAGCACAAAAAAATATCGATGAAATTTCTTATATATATATATATTTATGTTATATTTTATATTTTTAGTTTTTTATATTAAAAATCCAAATTATCCAAAAAGTTTTAACCTAAATAACCCACATTATGTATAATACCCAAAAACCCGAACCCAAACAACCCGAATAACTTGAACTACCCAAAGAATCCAAATATCCAAATGTGATTTGGGTTATTTCAGGTCCAATGCTTTTGAATCCGAACAACCCAAACCCGAACCGAACCCGGACCGAAAACATTCAGGTTCAATTCGGGTCCAATTTTTCAAAATCCTAGAAATCCGAACCGAATCGAAACCCGAAGAACCCGAACCGAAACCCGGATTGCCACCCCTAGTTGTGTCCGACTATAAGCTCATTAAAAGTTATGGAGGACTTGCTAGAAATGAGAAGGGTATTGTGTGTTATAGACATTCATTAAAAACTGGGGAAATGTAAGAAAATGCAGATTCTATAAAAAGTTAACGGACAAAAAGGATTTTTAAACTGTTGGAGGCAGATTATTGATAGGAAAAAGGCAAATGCTACTCCTAAAAATTGTTTTAACTTTTTATTTCAATATATATTATTATATGTAGTTATAACAATTCTGAAAGCCAAAATTTTTATCTTGAATAAGATTGATAAAAGTGGACAAAATAGTTTAAAATCTTGTACATGTATGTTGATGAAAAGTATGATGTTGTTCACCAATTAATTTATATATTTTTCGTTATTTAGGGAGAATAAAGAGTAAATAGGTAGTGAAAAATCTCTTAAAGCAACCTTTATTACATATCATTGCATTGTTGAAACAGTTTTAAAGTCTTTAGAGTGTTGTAAAGACAAAAACAATGTTAGCATATGGGATGAAAAATGAATAAACGTTTGTCTTCTACTATGCTTCTCTAGAGAAGTAAAATTAGGTTCAATCTTTTGTACTTTCAGAAATCTTGTAGCACTACAACTGACAAAGATGACTTAGAGAAGGAAATCCTTGATATAAGAGCATTTGATGTTGTATTTTTTATTGCAATAGTTTCCATTTTTCCACTGCTCCTCCTCTTCTTCTTCATGTCTACATGATTTGTTTGTGTGCTCACTATATATATATATATATATATATTGCATCGGTTGGTTTCCATGCAATTTATCTTCACCACATTTTTAGTTTTCTATAACCTGCTTATATCAACTGTTGTTGCTATAAATAGATTTTGTGGATAGAATATATTATTCTAGGCCTTAGTGGACGTTGAATTATTTTTTAATGCTTCTGAATCTAACATCATTGTTTAACTTTTGTGAGAAAACATTTTGAGACCATGCAATCCAAACAACCAATGCGACCCTCAAAAATCGCTCGAAGTCGTTCGAAATCACTCGAAAATGGCTGAAAATCGCTCAAGATCGCTCAACAATCGCTGGAAATTGCTCTCAACTTCGAAATCGCCTCTTACTCTTTCCTCTCAATTTTGAAATAGGTTTCATTTCGAAAAAAATGTCAAACCGTATGTTTTCACTAACAAAATATAAGGGTATATGTCTTTTCTCCATTTTTTTATTAGATTTACAAGGGTATACGTGAAGTCCTAAAGCCCTACAATGATATCCTTAATGGTAACATACATTACAAATTTATATTAAAAAATATAAGATGATAGATCTAATCTATGTGGAAAAAATTTAATGATTAACTTTTTTATTATTAAGTGTAAAACTATTTTATACTATATATAGGACTGGGCAAATAACGGATATTTGCGAATATCAGACTATTTGTATTTGTATTCGGCGAATTTTAGTATTTCTATTTGTATTTGTAAATTCGGATATTTGTAAATACGAATATTTGTCGAATATACGGATATCCGTCGGATATACGAATATTCGTATCTGAATCTAAATTTTTTTAACGTATAAAATATATATAAAAACATTTTACCAAAAAAATCAATAATCATCAAATATAATCTAAAACTAAAATTTCAAATCGCACAAAGATGTAAATATACATAATATAAATAAAACAAAACACCAAATCTTCACATTCATCTCCACATCAATCATTTAAATTTAGTTTCATGGATAAATTCTACGAACATCGTCAATTCACCCAAGACAATGAAACAAATTACAATCATATTGATTCTAAAAATAACCGTAAAAGCATTACACAAACATATTTTACGTGTGGGAATATCATAGGATGGTGTTAAAAAAATAGATTAGTTATCTATAATATCCCTTCATTACAATCGTGTGAACCAATATATATATATATATATATATATATAATTAAGTACTAAACATGCATTACAGAAATAAAACATGTTACATTTAAATATTTGCTTCTTTTTTCTAACCCATCGACCATCTCTAACATATATACTCAATATTTTTTATGGTTACTATTTATTATTATCACGAAATTCTTTAAATGATTTCAAATGTTAGAAGGAAATAGCAACTTTTCATGATGAAGACTAATAATTTATTCAAATTATACCGATCTCCCATGTTCATCTCCACAGTGTTTTGACCACAGGGAGAGCCGAAGAATAAAGAAAATTTTCCAACCTTCCATGGCTTTCCTACCATGTGTGAATCAACCAAATCTTTTTCCTTTATAAGTACTATAATCTGTAACAAAACATAGAATATCTATATTTACTCGTGTTCTGCGTACTTCTTTGGTCCTTAGTCATATGAATAGTGGATTTTGTGCGTGGTGCATATATTTCTCGTATGAAATGGCTTTTGCATCGGTTCATGAACCAATCCCATCTGTGATAGATTAATAATATATGCATTAAGCTACGACAAAGTCATAGTAATAACCTAAAAAATTGAACAAATTTCCACTCAAAACTTCCCATTATTCCAGAAATCATAGGATATTGATATATAATTAACTTACTATAATTATACTAAATGGGGACAAACAAAACATGAGGGAAAAAGTCAGTTCCATGGTTAGACAACAAATAAGATCTTTTTCTCATGTATAGACATATAATATTCAATTACTTTCCAAAAGATCCTTTAGTGTATGACTATATAATAGCGTTATAAACCAAAGACTCAAAAAATAGCACTAACCTGCCAATTTTGTACCCATGAAAAGAGATTCGGCAAGAATGGTCTTTGTTGAAGTAGACAAACATCCAAATAGCGCAGCACACTAAATCCAAAGATGTTAATAATAAGCTCTATGACGGGGTCAAAAGAATTCCTCCAACGATAGGCACTAGAAATGCCCACATATACCAATTAAAGTGGTTCCTCCTGATCAATCCAACATGTGTTTGCAGGAGGGAAGGATTTTATCGTTTGCATGAACGAAACATGGATGGATGTTACTGAAGGGTGACATTTTACAATGCTATGTTGATACAAAGGATATTATGAAAATCCTTGGATGGATAAACATATAAAGTAAATCTAATTTGTGTGAAGTTTTCAAAACATTTTTATACAATATGCACCTTTGTTCTATTGAACTTGAATCACAAATAGTGTACCACATAAGAATTTACATCACAGTCATATGAAAAACTAAAACCAGAAATCACTATGAAGCAATTGGATTAGTTATTAAAACAACACCTCATAAAGGTGATCAAAGCATGCTTCAGTTTTCGAAATGCATCCTAAAGACATCTGAAACATCACGTCATGATAATACGTCATGATAAAAATTACTCTCTTTTTGCTGAGTCTAAAATCAACCTGAAGCCACCACAACAAAGACATGTTCAGAAACATAATTCATGGTTACATGAAGAAGAATAAATAAGGTAACAAAAATATTGAAGTACCCTTATGACAGTTGTGTTCTTGTAAGATTCATTATCAATCACAATCATGAAAACATAGGTTTTTATAAAACATATCATAATTATATTTCAAATGTAGGTTTTTAGACTATAACATTTAAATGGCTAGCAAGGAAAGGCAAAATTTTAGCACTTTGGGTGGATTTATTCTTCTGATGAGTTTATCATACTCATCATAATGTCTTGTGAATGACACGAAATTTGGAATCAACCCAGAGCATGAATTTTCTCTTTCTTTCTTTAGAGTAAATTTTCATTATTGGAAGTAACTCAAACAAACATTAGTGACTATTAGATATTTTTTTAGTGATCTTTAGATATTTTTTAAACGTCTGGAATTTAAATGTAAAAAATTTAAATATTATATATCTCAAAATTATTCATTAACATATACATTAAAAATGTTTATCCAAAATTAAATTATAAAAGTAGATACTGATGTGTCACAAAGAGAAGCCTTCAAAATATCCTTCTTTATATATATTATTTTTCATCTATCCAATTAATTATGAATTAAGATCTAACAAATCACAAAAACTAATTTAAAGTTTAGGATGTTCAATATATATATATATATAACACCATGATTTATATCCATTTTGATATGACAAAGTATAATGTAACACATTGTTCATGCTAGATTCAGTCTTGGAACGTGGACGTTGCAATCGAGGCTCAACATCGACTATTTTTAATCAATACGAATCAAATTTTGATATCTATATGAGTCGGAATCTAATTATGTACAAAAGTTAGTTCTAGAATTTATGATTGATCAATATCATATATAGGAGTCAATGATTCTTATCATAATTTATATGATACAATATAATATAATATAGACAAACGTAAAATATAAAATTTCCACGGATCAAAAGTTTGGCTGCTAGGTCTGTGCATTGAGACGAAATGCTTGCTCAGTTCAAACACTTAGATTGAACCAAATAATAAGGAACAGTTTGTTCAACTTACCATAAGATCCTCAAAGTGTAGGTAATACTAACCTTCATGGTGTATTCAAATCTTTGGCAAAATTTGATGAACTCGTCTTTTTCTGATTTGTCTTATAAAACAAATACGAGAAACCGACAAATCAGATAAAAACAATTAAGAAGCTAAGACATTGGATGAAATGTAACAAATTTGATGAAAATTCATAATAAAGAAGAGTGGAGAAAAATATATTTACAAATTCAAGATATCCACAATGAGCACAAATAAAAATTTATTACCTTCAATGAATTCTATTTTAGTTTTCATCTAACTAAATCATTTAAATCTAGCCTTAATTTTGCGCCCTAAAAAATTTCTAATTTCTTTCATTTTCTACCTCTTTTAAATGTCACGAATCCAAAATATCCATAATATATGGAATCTAAAAAATAACTTGAGCTAAATTCACCCATAAATATCTTCTATTAATGTCAAATATGGGCTGGGCCTAACTAATCCCAAAAGCTAGCTCAAGAGTTTAGGGTTGCCCAACACCATATATACAAGTCCCAAGGTTCATGTCCTAGCCGATGTGGGACAACTTATCATAACACTCCCCCTCACGCCCAGGCTCGATCCTGGAGCGTGGACATCATAATCGGGGACCCAACATCGGTATATTCAAATCGGGACGAACCGGGCTCTGATACCATGTCAAATATGGGCTGGGCCTAACTAATCCCAAAAGCTAGCTCAAGAGTTTAGGGTTGCCCAACACCATATATACAAGTTCCAAGGTTCATGTCCTAGCCGATGTGGGACAACTTATCATAACAATTAATTCACCATGAGTTTGCATCAATTCATGGAGTAATGTCGATGCATCAAGAAAAAGTAAATTGGATTAAGAGCATTTATATAATTTGAGTTTGTAAGATTAAAAAAAATTATAATAAAGACTTACCATAAGAATAAAATTGATTAAATTGGAAATTCCGGGTGATAATAAACTTATGGTTACTCTAAATAAGAAATGCTTATGGTTGCGAACATCATTCTTAAGATTCTCGGTCTGGTGTTATTGGTCATATGTCTTGTGAATCGAGTGAGGCATGACTGATACATCATATACAACATCATTTTATAAGGAGTCTAGACCGTTGAGAAATCCTTTATACAAACGAACTAATGATAACAAAAGAAAATATTAACGAAAATTTCAAATATAATTTTACTAATAATTTAACTTTAAATTTATGTATATCTAAGTATGTTTTGTCATTTTGTAACTTTAAATTTATTGTATGATCTTCTCAATTACAAACTGGATGTTTGCTTCACTCAAGGATCAACAAACTCGTGTTCATCACCTTTTTTGATCGAAACAACCTTCTTGTGGACATATATCTTTTTACTACAATTTGTTAATAGAAAATTAACTTATACTAACATTATATATATATAATTAATTGAAAAATTAATATCAATTATTTTAAGGAAAGATTTTTCATTGGAGTTGCGGTGAAAACCATCTACGAGGACTTTCTATATATATCTGTATTCATTGACCTTTCATTTATTCATTTAAAGTTTTCAGAAGTGAAATGATTGTTGAGCTGGTTATATTTATTTTTTGTATAGGTTCTTTTAACATTGTTCATCATTAATTTCATGATCATCTACACACTATACGCTTAATCTATATAGATTAAAAGAATTGCTCTTGAAATCAAATCTTTTGTTATCTTGCCTTCAAATCACTAATTTGAAAAAAAAAACTTCTTAGTATAAACCTTTTTTGTCCAAAGAACCTCCTAAATGGAATTCCTAGAAAACGAAGCAGATAAAACAACCTCTCCCCTGTAGTGAAAACATTGCATGCAGAAATCCAAAAGATCTTTTAGTTTAATTCGTTGAAACGTACCGCTCTTAACAATTACATTGTATGTCGAACCCTACTAAGCATTCAACCCCTTCTCTTTAGCCAAAACAAAGCAATCGAAGTCACAAACACCTTGGGGACCTCAATGATGCATCCACACTTAGAACCACACTGCTCCCTTCATCACTTCTAATATGCCATAAACTAGATCTGAAACATTCTTAATGTTTCCTTAATTTGATACTGCTCTTGCGAACCAATTTCACCAAGATCTTTTCGTTAGTTAAGGGAAGAGTCTACAATAATAAGATTTTTTTAGAAAAATATTGAGATTGAGAATAGTATTTAAGATCTCCTTAATAGATTAGTTAGCAAAGTTTTTAATAAATAACTATTTTTGAAAATACATAATCATCGATGTTTGAATGATGTGGTTGGTATGTTTCAACACATCATCTACATCAAATCTAAAAATAACAAAGTAATTATAATTTTTAAAAAAAAATTAAATGACAAAATAAATTGTGATAAAAGAATTTCTAGTTGTTCGAGATTAATGAACACAACAATGAAATGTTTATTGAAATTTTTGAATCAATTGATTGATATCGAAAACATTGTTATCTTCCTCCCAATGATGGAATCGAATGTGGTAATAGATGACGATAAGGTGACAAAGCTAGTGGTTGCAATTCTCCTGGAGAGACTTCCAACCCTTAACCAAAGAAATAGCCATGTAATAATTTACAATTTAAAATTAAAATAAACATTTATATAACAATATAATAAATTATAAATGTATATATATATACACATTATGTCATACCTAAATATAATAAATATATTTAAATAACATGCATTTATATATAAGTAAAGGGTATGTCGAATGATTGTGTTTGAGAGAGAATCAATGCTTTTGTGTTTTATTTGTGATGAAAATATAACTTTTCAGTTGTTTATATATATGATTTTTCAACACATGTTCCTTGAAATATTGGTTAAATCAAATGAAAATTAAAGTGTGATTGAGACGAACGAATTTATAAATTTATTAATCCACCAATGGAAATCAAAATATTATTATGTGCTTATGAAAATACATTTTCAAAGAGCATCTGAAAATATTGAACGAATGCCAATGAACAATTTTATTCTGGTGGTAACAGTTTCAATGGGCAGCCATAGAAAATTATAACTAATGTTGGTTAAAAATTCGTTAAACTATTCAATGATTAATTCAACCGAATAATGATCAATAGATATCAATTGAAATCCGAAGAAAAACAAATGGTGATATCTCTTTGGAATATGCGTTTAAATCTATGTGTGTTTAGTAATAAGGGTTTTATAAAGTTGAGTTACGTGTCTGAGCTACCTCAATTACTGTAAGTAACATTGGTAGCGAAGTTGATGTTCTACCAAGCTTTATATATTATAGAGGAAACTTTACGAGTGAAATGTTTACTAAATATACATAAGATAGAATATTAAGAACATTTTGACAAACTAATTAAAATAACTTTTTATTTTAACTTTTTTATGTTATTTATTTTTTAGAGAGAAAATGGCTTTATATATATATAATCAATATCCGCTAACGGCTTTGATGATTTAGGTCTAGTGATGTATGTACGATCATCGTATATTTAAAATCTCATGCTAAATGAAAATATCTCTTTCATTACCATGATATATATATTCGATTCGTTTTGTTAAATCTAACCAAAAAACCATGAGACGTTTGTATGTACATTTATGAGATTTATTATCATAAGACTATATGTCATTTACCGACATATATAGGTGTTGTTGTAATAAGATTGAACTTCTATTGGTAATCAAATATGTTATAAGATTAGATAAATGGTTTTTGATTTAGGAAGGTCGAAATCAATTGAGAACAAAATTTAGAGTTTATTCCATGATGATAAACTTTTCAAATATCTTCTCAATTTGTTTGATAAACTAAAAATAACAATAACTCACAACATTCATAGTAATTTTGATAACCGAAGAACATTTAAAATTCAAAATCTAATAGCTTTTTCACTAGTTAGTAAATTCGTTTGGTTCGAGTCATCTCCTGCTGGACCGAAGTCATGTGTTCAGCCGAATTACCATAATCAATAGATCCACTCAAGTCGAGCGGCCTCACATTGGGTGAATCATCTTATTATTCGTATCATCTTGTATTTGGAAAAAGGGTCATAAACCTTAGTTTGTAGTTTCCTCCATCGGGATAGCATGTTTGATCGAGAACTCCTCGTAGATTATAGAATATATTACGAATCTTCTTCACCTTCGCTCGCATTATTTGTTTTTGAATTCCATAGTAATTAAACAATCACGCTATCGGAATTAATAAATACAATACATACTCCCTCAGAAAGTACTTTTTATTTTATTTGATAGAAGCAGCAAACTCGTTTCTACTACTTGAGATTATTTCTAAACAGAGAAATAAAGGTTTCCGCTTCACCATGATCCAAACACAACCCAATCTCCACGCCACCTGTCTCTTCTCTTCTCTCCGCCATAGAAAACGCCCCGTTCTGGTCAATTGACACAACCTCCACTTTAACCGGTTTGCCCCACCCGAAATTCGACCCGTAAAACCCTAACCTGGTCGAACCGGCCACCGACCCCAACATCGTACCTGGTTTCAGCCGCTTCACCCCCTCCATCATCTCCTCGAAGTATTCCTCTATCCCTCTCGAACTCAAACCCTTGACCATTTCGCTGAGAATTTTCACCGCCGTGACAAAACCCATCTCTTCCATAAACGCACCTGCCTTTGCGTCGAAGAAACCCAACGGGAAAACGCAGCTTCCGAAGTACGTTGCCGGAGCCGGGGGTTTCAGCCGGTTCCTGAAATCAGCGACGAAGCCGATACACGCGGACTTGTCCACGTCGCCTCCACGCGTCTTCACCATGCACGTCCACACGTAAGCGTACGTGACGACAAAAGTCGTCAAGTGATAATAATGCTCCGATGATAACTCCTTCTTGACTCGCTCCCTGAGTTTCTCGATGTCCTCCCGGGTCAACTCGAGCGTAACTCGGACAATTTCGCTGCCGATTTCCCTTCCCGGCCTTGGCTTTAAGCTTTTTGTTTGCGATTTGTCCTTCGTGAAAGAAGACAATAGCTCCAATATCTTCGTATCGAGATCCGTTGGGTACTTGATGACAGTGCGATCGAAAGACGGAGTAAGATCGTCTGGTAGAGAGCCAAAGACTTCAGATTCACGCTCATTGTTGCAGATGTGAGCCCAAGATTTGATAAACATGCTCGTTGTTTTGCCATCGAGAACGGCATGGTGTGCTGCCACGCCGATGCAAAACCCTTGGTTCGGGAACAACGTGATTTGCAGAGAAAGAACAGAGGCAGAGTCCTCAGAGGCTGGTAACTCGGGAACCAAGTTGCGTAACTCCGTCGCCGGACGTTCCCTGTCGCCGGAAAGATGTGCGAAATCTGCGTCGGTCTCTGCGACCGTAAGCAGAACAGCGTCTTTTCCGGAGGCCACGATGGTTGGCTTTGGCTCTTGTGGGTCCCACGTGATGCGGCCGGCGAGTGGGAGGTAATGGCAGAGGACGACGGAAAGCGAGTGTTTGAGCCTCGGGAGGATGACGGAATGGAAAAACTCGGGACTTGACTCGGTGAGTCTGTAGAAGAAGACTCGTTGGACCGGATGGAATCTTATCCACAATAGATCGAAGAACGTGAGGGGGAGATTGAGCGAGTCGACTGAGTTAGGAGGCGAGACCGACCCAGTTGCAGTTGCGGGGCTGACTCGGGCTATTTCGGCAACTTTTAGAGCCATCGGTGACGAATTTGCTTGAGTGTCGTGGATCGATGACCCATTTTATAGAAATGTAGAAACAAGATACTAATAGTTGTTTATTAATAAGGGATATTTGTGAGTATATATGTGAATATCTAAATTTATTATTTATATTTGTATTTGTAAATTTAAATATTTGTAAATACGAATATTTGTCGGATATACGGGTATTCGTATTTGAATTTCAATTTTAACGTGTAATATATATATAATATTTAATAAGAAAAACATACAATCATCAAATATAATCTTAAACTAAAATTTAAATTGCACAAAGATATATAATATAAATAAAACAAAATACCAAATTTTCACATTCATCTCTAGATCAGTTATTTAAATTTAGTTTCGACGATGATTCTAAGAATATCGTCAATTCACCAAAACAATGAAACAAATTGTTAGATTATACAGTAAAATAAAATTCGCAAAAAAAAGTTATATATTTGGTGTTTTCTATTCTTTATATAATATATATTGTAATGTCTATATGAAATTATCCAACTCATTTGCATTAGAACCGATTGAGTGTAACAACAATATTAGTTGTTTTAAAGTATTCGATATTTTAGTCCTCCAATCATAGATATATTGCATATTTGTCTATTTATTTATATAATAAGTGTTTAAATAAGATTAATAATGTTTTTCTTTTCCAAATTGATCATTAAAATCAATTTTGTTATATATGTATCTATATATTAACTAATTTTTTTATTTAGTACTTACGAATACGAATAGTTCAGATAATTGAGTCTATTATTTGTATTTGTATTTGTCGAATATCTGATTTCTAATATTTGTATTTGTGCTAACAGATATTTGAATTTTCGGTTAAAATACAAATCGGATACGAATACTTCGAATATTTTGCTCAGTCCTACTAATAGTGCCTACCAATTGTGGTTAAATCTAACTTAAAAACTACTTTAATTTTTTTCAAAATCATATTTACTAACATATAATTTATATTTTAATCAATTTAAAATAATATAATAATGGAATAAAACAATAACATATATAATTATTTTACCAACGTTTAGATTTCGAATTATTCTTAAGGTTTAAATTCGTTTATTCATTTATAAAACTTGTACATCACATTCGAAATATCAATTTTATAATATTTAATTAAAATTAATAGATTTTAATATTATTTCATATATGAATTTTATACAATCCAATAAAAAATAACAATTTTATACATACAAATATTTAAAGTTGTGATTATTTATTATCTTCATTTTTTATAATAAATAAAGTTATTTATATATTCAATTCATGGTATATCTTTGTTATTTGACATCTAGCATATAAAGAGTGCATTCCAAAAGTTGTATTCTAAATGAAGATTGATTATTTTATTAAAAAAAATATTGAGATAAAATATCTATGCCTTTGATCATTTATCTATATGAACTTGGATTTATTAAGATCTTGTTTTCTCATTAATATTTAACAAAAAACATTCAGTCGAAATGATGTACATTCTAATAAAAATTTTCAAAATTTCGATAGTTATTATATATTAATTTATAAAATTTAAAATTGGTAATGAATGGTTGACTTATAAAATTTTCAAAGTTTTGCTTGACTAATTGTGGTATGAATGATACTGGTAAGTCATATTAAAAGTTGTTAGAATGTAAGGATTAAATCGAAAACATAAATATTAAATCAAACAATAACAAGGATTAAGTCGGAAACATAAATACTAAAGCAATAATAAAGATCAAGATCAAATTTAGAAGTTTGAACAAGTTATTAACACTATGAAATCAAATAACAACCTCAAAGATAATAGGTCACCCTTAAAATTAGACAACAAACAACAAGATAGATTTTCTAGAATGCCTATTTAAAGGAGAGAAGCACAACAACGAGAGACACAATTCGAGAGAGAGCAAAAAAGAAAAGTGCATTCATACACATAAGCAAATTAGTTGAGCCTAACAAATGTTTATAATTTTGAAACAATTAAATATGTTGAGTTGGTGAGTGAGAGACTCATCTATAAGGTTCATACATGTGTGGTGTATCGAACTAAAATGAGAATGAACAGTGAGATTTACAGTTGAGTATAATCTGGAAATAAGTCAATGTCGTGAGATGTATTTCGGATGTATTCAAGTGTACTTAGAATATAAGTACTTGTATTTACACATACAATCATGTAAATAAACAGCTTCACTTTGTGTGGTGATGGAAGATCACTATGATTTAATCTTGGTGTTAAATTTAGTTCCATCAATATTTTCAATTCGTATCAGAGCCAATCGCAAACAAGAAGATATCAATTCGTGCACAATCGAGGTAACAAGTATGGACTTACATTGAGACCTTGTCTCAATTTTCGAAACCAATTTTATTAGATTCTACGAACTATGCCTATTCGAAAGTCAAGTTGAAGGCAACAATTAGAGGGTTCGATAAGGAGGCTTGGACATCAGTAAAGTCAAGTTGGAGTCTCCATTAACAATAAAACATTTCCTAAACCTAAGTCTTTATAGACACCGGATGAAAAACATCTTTCAACATACAATGCCAAGGCGTTATCAGTTATATTCACATCTGTTGACATGAATCAATTCAAACAGATTCATTCGTGTGAATTAGCAAAAGAAGCTTGGGATAAGTTGCAGATGCAACACGAAGGAACAACTAGCGTAAGGAGAACTCGTCTAGACATGCTCGTCTCAAAACTGTAGAATATGGGGATGAAAAGATTACAAAGTTTAATGCAAGTCTAAATGGACTAGCAAATGTAGCGTAAAATTTCGGAAAGACATACAAAGAAAAGAATCCAATAAAGAAGTTAATCGGTATTTACCAAAGACATTCAAAGCAAAGAAAGCTGCAATGGAAATTGCAATGGATACAAGAACCACAAACTTTGTAGAAGTAGTTGAAATTCTCTCAACGCATGAGATGAGTCTGGAGCATGACAATGAACCAAAGAGCAAAGGAATTGCTCTGCATTTAATGGATGAATCAAGTCGTCTGAATTCACTAGAAGAAAGCGTTGCATGCATGGCAAAGACTTTTGGAAAGATCATAAGTAAAAAGAAATCTCGAAACACAAAATTTTGGTCTAAAATGAAAGAAGGAAAACATCAATCCAATGTCATGAATGCAAAGGTTTAGATCATTTCAAAGCTAAATGTACAAATGAATAAAAAAGAGAAGTGATGCTGAAGATTCTCAAGAAAATTCAGTACTTCGAATATTTAAATATTATAGATATTCATTTATGATGTTTATTTTTAATATTACCCCTCAAAATATATTAAATATTGATAAAAACATATCTTATGAAATTTTAATTTACCTTAGCAGTTTAGCATAATTAAAATTATGAGACAAAATAAACATACATCTTAGGACGGAATTGACGCATCAGTTAGGAAAATAAACTATCGTAATTGTCAATACGAAAGACAAATATCATCACATATATCATCAAATTTTTGTTCTAGAAACACCAGTATTCATTATTCATTTTGGATTGTAAGAAATTTTTTTACAAACCTACACCGTTCTATTTTAAAATGGTAGGATGGAAAATTAAAACTTTATAATAACTCAAAAATTAAAACTTGTAACAAGTTATTCGCTATTGAACACTAAAATATTTGTGATTTAATATTGATAAATCGATCTCAATGCTTAGATATCTACTATAAGAGTTTGATAGCTAATTCTAAAACTCAAAACTTTGCTCGACCGAGCAGATTCTGTTCATTCAAGTTTCGTATAAGGGTTCTGATGAAATTTTTGTTGCTGTCAATATGCTCGACCACACTTGCTCAAACGAAATCTCAGTTCGATTTTGAGACAACGATTAGGTCGAGTATGACGCTGCACGAGGCAATACTACAAAAAATCAGGTAATTTTCAATCGGCATATCCGTATAAAATGACCAATTTTCAGTTGAAATGAGCAATCCTCAACGGATTTTTGACCATTGATAATCAGTCGCTGAAAATAGCTATCCGTCCAATTTTCAACGCTAGAATTCGTTTCAACAAAGGATAACGAATATACTCATTGAAAATTTCCAACGAAGATCTACAACATTATTTGTTGAAACGTTCAATGGATGTACGGGTATCCGTTGAACACATAAATGAACATCCGTTGGTATGATCACGAGACAAATCAACGGGCATCTGTTCGTATGATCATGAGACAAATCAACAGGCATACGTGATCTACTTCGTGGGAAATTTAAATATATCCATTTATATTATGGGAGCATGATTATATTTTTGCAATTTTTGCAGGCACATAACATTATTCAAACATTCTTAACTCAAAGGTTACATCGATACAAAACTCATAAAATGTTTCAAACTGAGTAAAAATCATTATGTAACCTCTTATGTTACTAGATATACTCTTCTATACATTAACTATCTTTACATGTATACATTTCTATTTGAAAATGATGACATTTTTTGAAAGTATTTTTATACTTGAATTGTTGATATTAGAAAAAACGAGATACTTGTATAAATAATTTCATTTTCAACATGTATCCATTGAAAATACCAATGAATGACCATTAAAATGCAACACTTGCATCAAAAATTTAAATATTTTTACATGGTATCCATTGGTATTTCTAACGGATACTTGTTAAAATGTTCAACAACATTCGTTGAAATGAGTTAATCTATCAACAAAGTTTTTAATGGATTTCAATCGACCTTTTCATTTGTTACCATCCGTTGAAAAGCCTTTGGTACATGCCAACAGATGATATCCGTTGATGGACCATTGAAATTCACAATAGACTTTCCAATGGACATCGAAAAATGTCTCAACTAATCACTTTCTTGATATTCCATTGAAATTTACAACGGAATCCAACAGATTTTCCCCGTTGATATCCATCAGAATTTTTTTCCAACAAATGGATGTGTTGAAATATCCATTGAAATTTACGTATTTTTTAAGTACAAGTGAATCTTGATCGAGTTGCTATATGATCTTCTCGATCGTTAAATCCATTTCCTTCCTTTATTTATTTTTTCATGTATGATTGACTTAGCTGGTCATGATGCGCTTGCGAAGTAATTGAAAATTTTTCAATGACCATATCAGTGGCAAAGTTATGAAACTTCCTCGCTCTAACTTTTTTTATTAATCCTAACATATTATGTGATAATTACGCGATCTTGTTCTCACATATCCTCCTTCATCAAAAGGATTTGACTTAAAATCTAAGATGTCATATGCATCAAAATGAGCCACATCAACTACGTTGAAAGTTGAATTGACATTGTACTCACCTAGTAACTAAATTCTGTAGACGTTGTCATTGAAGCACTCGAGGAATTTTAATAATTCGTCTTGTTGTGACATAAGTTTCGAGTTGTGTTGTTATGGGAACCTCTCTTTGCAGAAGTGCACTCACAAAAAATCTCTTCGTTGAAAGAAAACCTTCTTTCATGCTTTATTTGTATGCTTGGCATATTTCTCTTTACACCTTTTAATGTTCGCACGTGTTATTTCATGGATCTGTTTCACAATTTACCTCCCATCTTTTCATCCCAATTAGTAAACTCAAATGTTGGTAAAGAAACTATATCCAAAGAATTTCATGGATTATATCAATAAACAATTTCAAATGGTGAAAATTTGGTAGCATTATAAAATGTCATATTATACAAAATTTCTACATGTATCAAACACTTCTTACATGTCTTAAGATTACTCTTGATAATGCACACAATAAGATCGACAAGGTCCTATTGACCATTTTTATTTGACCATCGGTTTGGAGATTACACGTGGTGAAAAAGAATTGTTTATACCTAGCTTAGTCCACAATGTCTTTAAAAAATGTCTAAGGAACTTAACCTCCCTATATTTACACAATTGTTCTAGGTATCTCGTGAAAATGTACAATATCGCTAGAGAAATATAGTTATATGCGAGACATCATCGATTTTATAACATGCAATTAAATTTATCATCTTTGAGAACCGATCAACGAAAATAAATATTGAATCATGATTTGACTCAAAACTAGGGAGTCAAAGCACAAAATCAATAGAGATAGAGATGTAGGTCCATGATGTGTTGCAAATTTGTAAAAAGGAACATAATGTGTGATTATATTTACCATCGATTTTATAACATGCAATTAAATTTACCATCTTTGAGAACCGATCAACGGAAATAAATATTGAATCATGATTTGACTCAAAACTAGGGAGTCAAAGCACAAAATCAATAGAGATAGAGATGTAGGTCCATGATGTGTTGCAAATTTGTAAAAAGGAACATAATGTGTGATTATAGTCTGGATTTAACCTTCTTCAAAATTATGCACTTGTCATAAATATGTTATATCCCTTCACAAATGAGAATAATAGAAGTGTTCTTACAAAATTGAAAAAGTCTTGGCAATCCAAATATCACATTGATCCTCCACCATGAGACTCACGAACAAATAAGTTATGCAACGAACAATTAGGAATGCACAATTTATCATCATGAAATAAAAAATTCAAAATATTAATAATTACCAAGGGTTGTTTTCTTTAAGAGATTTGTAAATTTTTTCAGTTGAATATGTTGTTAATACAATATGATTTCAAAAATTACATTATTTCATTTCACTCGTGCAATATTATAGTTGTATATCTGAATTATGTTTTAATTGATATAGAACAATATACTATATCTATCTCTTCCATGTCTATTTGATCTTGGAGTATACACATCATAATCAAAAGATAAACATTTATCAAATAAATATTAATTAAGTTCTAATATCATATCAAATGACTTAAAATGGTACAACGAGCTAATATAAAAATTCAAAATTTAGATAGTTTTTAATACTCTAGTATAAATTCATAAGATTTTAAAGAGTTAAAATAAAAAAATATACTTAATATTCTATTAGGACTTCAATCCTACCCTTTCATCAAAACAAATATTTAACTTCAATTTTACCTTATAATATTGATAAACTCATATTGCTCTGGTGACTATGCGACCCTTACGACTCAAACGTCCCTTGCGATTAATGTCCTATGCGACCCAAGCGATTCTTGTGACTCATGCGATTCTTGTGACTTTATTCTTCTTATGACCCATGACAGTAACTGTGATCCATACGACCCTTGTGATCCAAATGATCCTTGTGACCCATGTGACCCTTGTGACTTTCGTCTTCTTGTGACTTTTGTGACCCATGATAGAAACTGAAGAAGGAAATAATAGCTTTCTTCCTTTTTTTCTTATTCTTCTACAAATGTTGGATTGCTCTTCTTCACACTCGTAAGCAACTCACTGAACCTCTTCCAGTGAACTTTGAAACCGCCTCTCGCTCCTTACTCTCGCTCGAAATTGTCTATCGCTCTTTGTTCCTTACTATCAACTTTGAAATCGCCTCTAACTCCTTACTCTTTGCTATCAAGTTCGAAATCGGCTCCCACTCCTTACTCTCAACTTTGAAATAAGTTTCGTTCAAAAAAATGTCAGACCGCGTGTTTTCACATACAAATAAATATCACATTTATCTTTTCTCTAATTTTTTCTTTAAACTTTCAAAAATATATTTGAAATAAAAAATTTCTAAAAAAATATCTTTGATATCTTGTCATTTTAAAAATGGTAATAGATGACCGACATATAAAATTTTTAAAATTTTCTTGACTTTGAGTGGTATGGAATGAGAACACGTAAGACATACGTTAAAAAGTTATGGTCCAAAATTAAAACGGATGGGTTATGATTTTAGCATTCCGAGAACCTGTGCACATGGAAAATTCAATTACGTTGAAATAGTTTGTTTTATAATAAATATAAATATGAAACAAACGAGAGCAAACTATGAATAATTAAAAACCAAAAGAAATAAAAAGATGATAAAATCTTTATTACATAAGTATATTGAATTGTGATTTTATGAGATACAATATGATTATTTATAGTGACATATATAAAAGTTATATAAAAGTAATAATAAATTATATTATGCTGTACGTCTTATAAATATGTTAAATATTTAAATTATATTGATATGTATTTATGATATTTATTTTCAATCCAATAGCTTAAATACATATTAAGTTTTAATAAAAATATATCAAATTAAAATAAAAGTTACAAGAGTTACAAAGGTCACAAGGGTCACAACGAAATGAATATTGAAACACATAATAAAGATCATAAAGATCATAAAGGCAACAAAATATTGAATACTGAAACATATAACGATAATAAACCCACAATAATAATGAATACACAATCATATATATAATAGTTGTTGCATAAGAAGATTTCTCAGTCATCCACGTCATCTTTTATTTAAAATTAAAAATTTTAAAATTTTCTTTTTTAATTCTCTCTCTTTCCTTTCAACATTATAATTTTTAATTGTAATTTATAATTTTTAATTACCCCACTCCCCACTCCAACAACTAACCTCTCCACGTCCTACCCTCATAACGTTCTATAGTTTTTTGTTCTGGCCAGCGAATCGTCGTTTTAGCCCTCATGTCTCCCTTCTTCTTATCTCTTAATGTCCCGGTAAGCCACAGATGCTCTTGCAGCGATTTGTGCCGCATTCTGTGCTCCTCCATTGGGCACTTACTGCAGAGCGAGCATTTCAGGGCGAAAGCGGCACTGTTGACCGATACAGGATGGACACTTACTGCAGAGCGATGGTTTAAAGGCGAAGGCGGCACTGTTGACCGATACAGGTATGCTTTCCCGCGTTTTGTTATAATATGTAAAATATGGAGACCCTCCGTATTCCGCGTATATAAATTAGCGAGCAGTGGAATTCTGTTAGTAGGTTTGTTGATTTCGAGTTGGGGAATGAAGGGTTGTGATTGATTGGGCAAACTCGAGTTCGATTTCAACCATCGGTTGTCGGATCGGGTCATGGGGTTTTTCCCGTAGATGGGTTATCAAGTCGGGATTCGTCAGAGTATACCGAGTCATGGCTCACCGAGACCGTTTGATCAAAGGTCGTCGTCTCGCATCCGACGACTACCAGTTCTGGTCACATTCGCTGACGGTAACAAGACTATTCGCCTCGACGTTCTTGGATTGTAAGGTTTCTCTGTTCTTATTCTCCGGAATATTCATTAATTGAGTTTGTAGCTTAGCTTCTGGTCGTATATTGAGTATACGATGCGGTTATATGTTCGAGTGCTGATGTTTAACCTAGCAAAAGCGTTTGATTTATTGTCGGACTTGGACTATTGAGTTAGTTTTCATCGATGTTACTGTTTCTTGGTTGTGTGTGCGCAGTTTACATTCTGCAAACGTAACGGTGGGGATGCCGCCTCAATGGTTTCTGGTTGCTCTGGAGACTGGAAGTGACTTGTTCTGGTTGCCCTGTGATTGCACCAATTGTGTGCAAGACTTGAAAGCACAGGGCGGAACGGTAATTCTTGAACAACTTATCAATGTCCTCAATTGTTCTTATTTACGTTTTGGCTTTTAAAGCTTCAATTTGGATTTTGAAGGAGTGGGTTTTACAGGTTCGGTCTTATTGAGAAAAATATTAGTTGTAGTTTATGAATTTGACTTAGACAACTGTTTGTTGATTAAGGCTTGTATGTTTGGATATAGGGACACTAATCGATGATACATATACAAAGCTTAACATCAAATCAATGTTTGGATTCCCCTGTAGTCTATTTATCAAATGAAAATCCTTGAATATTAGTATATTCTTCTACGGTCGTTATATAGTTTAATCATCTTTAAAGTGTTAAGCTTCAAAATTTTAGTATTTGCAGTCGTTGTATTCCTTACATGATCTTTTTGTTTAACAGACATTGAACCTCAATATTTATAACCCTAATGCATCGTCTACAAGCGCTATAAAGTTCCATACAATAGCACATTATGTACAAGAGGCGATCAGTGCCCTTCGTCTACTGGGTTTCTGGTAGAGGATGCGCTTCACTTAGTTACAAATAACAATAAATCCAAAGCTGTTGATGCTAACGTTACGTTGGGGTAAGTAATTTCTTCCTTGCACAACAACAACGTCATGGATTGCCAATTTTTCTTCGTAGCAAGCCAATGTCCATTTCTGCTCGCTTAGTCTTGTTTCCTCACTGTTAGCTCTCTCGTATTTCCAATTTATAGTGTTATCCTAATAACTTTATTCATTTGCACAGTTGTGGTCAAGTTCAGACGGGGTTATTCCATGATGGTACAACTCCAAATGGTCTTTTCGGGCTTGGTTTAGAAGACGTATATGTTCCAAGTGTGTTGGCGAAGCAAGGAGTTTCATCAATATTGAATAATTCCCTATAATAATTCTCGTGTTTGGTTATAATATTTAATTTAAAGACGGGAAAATTATATAACTAGGAAATCATACCTATAAATTAAATATTATCCGCCCATTACAATTCCTACTAACAAACCTACTAAAACAATATTAACTCAATCCACGCATCTAACATGCTATAAATTATTATAATAATCACATATTTTAAATTATTATATGAAATAATTAATATATCAAACATAATCAACTAGGATGTGCGAGATGATGATTTGTCTTTGTTTAACTAATTTAAAACATTCGGTATAATAAATAGAAAAATATATATTAAAATAATCAATATTAAAGTTTAAGGCAATTAATAAATAAAAATAATAGATTACGCGTTGATAATATTGAAATAGTTTGGTGATGTAAGGTCTAATGAATAAATAAAAAGGTCTTACTTTTAATAAATTTTGATAGAAAAGTGATTATCGAAGTTTGTTTGCCAATATTCCTGGTTAACTTATTTTTTAATGATCAATTGTTTAATTTATATTTGCATTTGTAAATAATTTTGTTTGAAATTTTATTGAAATAACAAATATATTATTGAAATTGTTTAAGGTTCTGAGTTTAAGAAAATTATATCGAAGTAGTAAATGAAGACATATATCGTTGCAATGTTTAATTGTTTCTTCTCCATGAACTTGATTGTCTCCAACAAAGAAATATAAAATTAGTAGTAACATACAATTATTAATCTTAAATAATTTATATTAATGCGTAAGAATTGATATGTTGGAGTAATTCGTTCATATAAATTTTCTCAAATGGACAACTATATTAATGCGTAAGAATTGATATGTTGGAGTGATTCGTTCATATAAATTTTCTCAAATGGACAACATATAAAATTAGTAGTAACATACAATTATTAATTTTAAGTAATTTATATTAATGTATTTTTATTCGTCACAAATCTTATTGATAAAGGTCATTTTTATGCTTGTTGACATCATATTAAAAAAACTTTTCATTGGTTTACTACAATTATTACTTACGGTTGATCCTAATACCTTTTAAATAATATACATCAATACGTGTAACTATATTTTTTATCGTTACTTTTGTCATAACATTTTCTTCGTTTATAATATTTAAGGAGATATTGCACATCTACATTCATTATATGGACCAATCCATTTCTCTTAATTTCACTCATCACAAAACATATCATCAACGTGTTTTTTCTTTCTTTTCTATCGACAGACAATATATATTTATCTATTGTCCACCATATTTAATTAGTTTTCTTTTACTAATTCTTCTATAATCACTCTTTTTATATCATATCACTGTTTTTTAATTAATCCATATCTTCCACTACAAAAGATATAATTCCAACATATTTGAAGAGAACATTATAAAAATCATCGCCCGCGCATCGCGCGGGATCTTTTTCTAGTAGTAATAATAATAATAATAATAATAATAATAATAATAATAATAATAATAATAATAATAAAAAACAACTTATTCCCCCTTAAAATCATACTTTAGTTCTATTCTCCCCTCGATTTTGACCCTCATCCTATTCCTTTTTCGATTTTCAGTTTTCATCCTATTCCCCCCTTGAAAATCATGTTTTAGTCCTATTTCCTTCTCAATTTTGACCTCATCCTATTCCCCCCTCAATTTTAAAAAATCTGCCTAAAATCTCCCCTCCCTCCCCCTTGAAAATCATACTTTAGTTCTATTCTCTCCTCGATTTTGACCCTCATCCTATTCCCTTTTCGATTTTCAGTTTTCATCCTATTCCCCTCTTGAAAATCATGTTTTAGTCCTATTTCCCCCTCGATTTTGACCTCATCCTATTCCCCCCTCAATTTTAAAAAATCTGCCAAATCCCCCCTCCGGATTTTGACCCAATTTTGATTTTAATTTTGACTCAATTTTGACCTGATTTTGATTTTAATTTTGATTTTAATTTTAATTTTGATTTTAATTTTGATTTTAATTTTGATAAATCAAGTTAATTATTCAATTTAATCGACTTACTTGATTTGATTTCGAATAAAATTAAGAATGATTTTTTACTTGAAACCAATTTTAACCCAAAATCGAATCCAATTTTGACTCAATTTTAACCCAAAACCGATCCAATTTTGACCCAAATTAAGATATCAATTTTGACTCGATTTAATCCGAATTTTTACTTAATTTTGACCGACTCGATTTAATTTTTACTTAATTTTGACCCGATAAAATTATGTACGGTTTTTACTTAATCCGTAATTTAAACCCAATTTTGATTTTAATTTTGATTTTGATTTTAATTTTAATTTTGACCCAATTTGTACTTAATTTTAACCCAAATTTTACTTAATTTTAACCCAAAATCGACCCTAATTTTGACTCAATTTTAACCCAAAACCGATCCAATTTTAACCTAAATTATGATCTCAATTTTGACTCGATTTAGTCCGAATTAAGTATAAATTGAAAATCCGATTTAAACCGAATTAAGTATAAATTGAAAATTCAATTTAATCCAAATAAAGTATAAATTGAGATTAAATCGAGTCAAAATTGAGTCAAAACTATGTCAAAATTGATTTTAATTTTAACCAAATTTTAGTTTTAATTGTGATCAAATTTTAATTTTAATTTTGATCCAAATATGACTCAATTTTGACCTAGTTTTGACTCAAATGGCAATTCAACCCCGAAAACGTGATTGAATGACAAGGTACAACTTGTGCAAGGCCATGGAAGCATATTTAATCCCATTTATACTTAATTTTGACCAAAATTCGTACTTACTTTTAACTCGAATTTTAACAATAAATCAAGTTAATTATTAAATTTAATCAACTTACTTGATTTCATTGATTTCAAATAAAATTAAATACGATTATTTTACTTGAAACCAATTTTAACCCAAAATCAATTCGGATTAAATCGAGTCAAAATTGAGATCATAATTTGGGTTAAAATTGGATCGGTTTTGGATTAAAATTGAGTCAAAATTGGGGTCGAGTTAAAATTAAGTAAAATTTTGGGTTAAAATTAATTACAAATTGGATTAAAATTAAGTAAAATTGAGTCAAAATTGGTGTCGATTTTGGGTTAAAATTACGGATTAAGTAAAAATCGTACTTAATTTTATCGGGTCAAAATTAAGTAAAAATTCGGATTAAATCGAGTCTAAATTGATATCTTAATTTGGGTCAAAATTGGATTTGTTTTGGGTTAAAATTGAGTCAAAATTGGATTCGATTTTGGGTTAAAATTTGTTTCAAGTAAAATCTGTACTTAATTTTATTCGAAATCAAATCAAGTAAGTCGATTAAATTGAATAATTAACTTGATTTATTAAAATTAAAATTAAAATCAAAATTAAAATCAAAATTAAAATCAAAATTAAAATTAAAATCAAAATCAAAATCAAAATCAATATCAAAATCAAAATCAAAATTAAAATTAAAATCAAAATTAAAATCAAAATTGGGTCAAATTTAAAATCAAAATTGGGTCAAAATATGGTCAAAATTAAAATCAAAATTAGGTCAAAATCGGAAGGGGTTTTAGGCAGTTTTTTTGATAATTGAGGGGAGGAATAAGATGAGGTCAAAATCGAGGGGGGAATAGGACTAAAACATGATTTTCAAGGGGAGAATAGGATGAAAATTGAAAATCGAGGGGGGAATAGGATGAGGGTCAAAATCGAGGGGGGAATAGGACTAAAGCATGATTTTCAAGGGAGAATAGGTTGTTTTTCCTAATAATAACATCAAATTCAAGGGAATGAATACCAAAACAAATAGTTCATAACATAACAATAATTACTTGAAATAAAATATTGTTGTTGGTAGACCCTGTTGGGGGGAGAAACCGAAGCACGTGTGTTTTCCCATTGGAGACCAATTTGAATGTGAAGGAGTTATTTTGTCCATTTTCAAGAAAAAAATTCTTTAAACTCCCCTGATGTCAGCATCACCACGATTCAATGGCCTCAAATCTAACGACCACGCCATTCCTTGATCGTTCATCAGCTTTATCTTACATCTTCTACCCGTAAGACCGTTCGACCTCGCAAACCCTATTGAAAGGTTATGCACCACCACCCAAGTTACATCGGTAGAAATGACTAAAAATCGAATACAGAGCCAAAGTGCTATATGATCAATCGGTTTGAGGTCACTTATGAATGTGTGGTTTATGTCGTAAAATATGTTTGATCAGAGAAGATGACCCTACTTCTTCTGCTTTTAATGATGATGATGATGATGATGAATAATGAAAATTACAAAAATAGTCTCTGAAACCAATGACATGAAAAACCATGTCACATTCGTGACGAAAAACTACACTATGTCACCTTCGTGACAAAATCACAAAGTTCATAAAGGTCATAAAGATGTTTTAGATAATTGAAGTTTTAGACATAGACATAGAAAAGAGAGAGATGAGATTCAATCTCAAATGGGAGAAATGGTGAGAATTAGAGAACTTGATGAACCTTTTAAGAGAGAGATGGATGACATATGAGAGTGTCTCGTAGACACATATTCGAAAAAGGCATAGCTGGCATTCGAAAAAACATGAGTTTGACATTGAAACGACGAGTCACAAGTGTCACAACGGTCACATGGGTCACACGGGGTGTGCAAGGGTCATTCGCAAGAGTCACATGGGTTGCAAGGGTCGCATGTCAGAAGGGTTGCATGGGTCGCAAGGTTTGCATGGGTCGCATGGTCAAAAAGTTCACAGAAGTCCTTTTGCATCAATGAGGAAAAACAGATGGGAATTTAATGAATTTATTTATTTATAATGATGAAAATGACCTTTTGTGCAGCCACAATTGCGTGACTACATGGATACTTATCCCATTAAACATTTTGCAGTTGCACGTTCTTTGTTGAAGACTCACCATAAATCTTCTACTATTCTCATTTCTTACCTCATATTTATCACTCAGTCTATTCAGTTCAATAATCTCATATTTGGATGCATGTCAAAACCGTTTATGTAACGTTTCTCAACATACGGTGTTGACTTTGAGAATCATCACCAATAGCTACTTTTAACCTATACATATTGAACCATTATGTTGTCTTTCCCAAACAAATATCTTAAAATGTTGGATTGAAAACTTTTTTGACGTTTTTAACGTGGAATTTATTGACTCGACCCCATTAATGATTAATAAGTTGTACCTTTCACCCTTAAATTTTCATATTGCCCACTCAACAGTATCAAGTTCCTCTTTTTCCAAATATTTTGCAATATTAGGATATCTGCACAAAGGTCATGACAGTCACAAAGGTCATAGATATCACAATGGTCAAAAAGGTCACAATAGTCATATTTGTGTCTGGCCTTCAAATCATTAAATAGCTCTTTGAATTCGTCACCGTGCTACTGCACATTTTAAAAATAATTCAGCCACGGTATCACCCTTTGAATTCTTTCTACCTTAGCCTTTATTGATGTGGCTATTTATTTTTATTACGATATTTGACGCGCACAAAAACCATGATCAACTTCTTTGTACATTTGTTTAACTACTTTTATCAAGCTTTTATGATGATCAAATATCACAATAACATCACGTACATTCGATGTCAACTCTAACCTTGATATAAACCACGTCCATGATTCGTCCTTCTCTATTGGTGATGTTCACCATCTTACGCGGTTGCCACAATCTATGCTCCCTTGTACATTTCTGTAAAAAATATTGCATCTACAACAACAATTTTATGCATGTATTTTCCATCCTCTTATAGCCGCTACCACAACCATAAAAAGGTATTTAGAGCTTTTTCCATCACCGTCCAATTGAAGATTTGTGCCAGATCCGAGATTTCTTTCTAAAAACATGGGTAACCACTCTGGAAGCCTCCTATAATGATCAAATTCATCACCACAAATCTCCTTTTGAGCATTGCATTTGCTTCTTAATGCATTAAATACGATACATTTGCACCGTACTTGCTTTACACGAGTCATCAATTCTTTAACTAGAGGTGTTTTATATTTTCCGGTATATTCCTCATTCAAATAATCTTTAACCAAATACGAAATATCCTTTGTAGCTTCTGTCAATTTAGATATAGGTGAACACTTATAAATGGGATAGTGTGTTCTCACAGTAAACCCTTTGGAATTCGGGATTGTTGTCGCACGTAATTTCCACTTACAACCATTTCTAATAAACTTGTATCGTACTTCCCACAGTTTCGAATCAGAACTCAATATTCAATATCTAAAAGACACTTCAAGTGAATCTTTCCTTACAATTGTCTGTATATCCTTCTTACTATCAAACTCTTGCCTAATTTTAAGTTACAATCCATCTTTGAACTCAAATACTGAATTTCAACTATTTGGCTTCTCTTGAACTAACATTTCTAAGCTATTCTCACCATCACCATCCTTATTTTTAATATGAATACGTGACTTAGTGTGACCGTACGACTCGATGAGACTCTGTGATTCATTGCGATCATTTGACTCACTTCATCTCACTCGGAGACTCGTTTTAACTACATCAATATAAGACTTGTTTTGAGAAATGGAGAATCGAACATATACATATTACTCACTACTCACTCGGGTTATCCAATTCACAACAAAAAAGCACGAAAAACTCACACATATACCGGATTTTTCTGCGTAATGTACTTAATTTCAAGCTTCTTTATTGACAATAAAAATTTCAACATATTCGCGATGAATTTGATGTTGGTTTGAAGCAACACGTGGTGAATCTGATGTCGATTTGAAGCTAATTGCAACGAATCTGATGTCGATTTGAAGCTAATTGCAACGAATCTGATGTCAATTTGAAGCTATTCATGACAAATATGATGTGAGAGAAATAAAATTTTTTCGACGAAAGAGAAAGAAAAATCGAACTTGTTTTGGAGAAAAAATAAAATTATTGTTTAAAGAAAAAACAATATGACATCATCATCATTATTATTATTATTAGTGACGAGACCAACCATTCCTGACCATTATTTTCGTAAATCTTCACGTAGCAAAGCGATAAGAACGTCCATTTCATGTTTCTTCAGCGAGAAGCCAATCTCCACACCACCACTCCCATCTCTAGTTTCCGCCATTGATATCGCTTCGCCTTTATCAATCGACACGATCTCCACTCTCTCAGGTTTTCCCCACCCGAAATCTAACCCGTAAACCCCGAACCGGGTCGACCCAGCCACCGACATTATCTGTGTCCCGGGTTGAACACTCAGATACCCCCGCAACATCTCCGGAAGCGTCTCGGCAACCTTCGAATCAAATTCCGTCACCACATCACTGACCAATTTGACGGCGGTGACAAACCCATTTTCTCCAAGGAACTTCTCCGCCTTCAAATTAAAGTTCAATCCAGCGGATACACAGTTCCCGAAATAGTTCTCCGGGATCGGCGGGTCAAAGAATTTCCGGCAGTCAACGGCGAACCCGAAACCGACGGGTCTTTCCGGATCACCGCCTCGGGCTTTGACCATGCATGTTAATGCGTAAGAATAAGCTAATACGAACGTCGATAAACGAAGCTCCTTCGGGTGCTCTTGCGGCGGCGACTCGTTCTTGACTCGGTCACGTAGGGTCTGGATGTCTCCCCTAGTCAACTCGAGCGTGTACCGTACGACGTCGGGACTGATCTCCGGCGACGGTAGAAGCGTCAGGCTTCTTGGTTTGGGTTTATTTTCGTCGTTGGTTAACTTTCCGGCTGCAGAGAACCAAAAGTTCAACACTTCCGATACGAGCTCCGGCGGAACGTTTATGACCGTCCGATCAAAAAAGGGGGTTAGATCATGCGGCAGAGAATGATCGAAGTTGTTTAGTTGCTCTTGTTGCCGTTTACAAATCTGAGCCCAGGCTTTGAGGAACATGGTTGTTGTTTTTCCATCCAAAACAGCATGGTGTGCATTTACGCCGATGCAAAAACCCTGGTCTGGGAACAACGTGACCTGAAACGAGATAGCAGAGGCCGAGTCATCGGAGACATGCAACTCGGGCACCAAGGGGTATAACTCGGAGGTGCTACGCGATCTGTCCTCAGAAAAGTTGGGAAAATCGGCAGTAGATTCGGCGACGGTGAACGAAACGGCGTCGTTGGGCGAATAAACGAGTCTGGGATTCGGGTCAATCGAGTCCAAGACGAGTCGTCCAGCGAGTGGGAGGTAGTGTGTGAGGGTTAGGGAGAGAGAAGACTTGAGACTTGGGACGATGACTGAGTCAAAGTACGGCCGAGATGCTGAGGTGAGTCGGTAGAACACGACTCGTTCGACCGAGTGGAGTTTTATCCAAAGGGCGTCGAAGAAGGTGAGGAGGAGCGTGAGTGATTCGGTCGAGCCGGATGCAGGAATGACTCGTGCCACGTCGATGATATTAAGAGATGAAGCCATGTTGTCAATGGTGGTGTTGCTCTTGATCCTGATAAGGGTGTATATATATATACAGATATATATATATATAAAAATTTACACACATGCCCATATATATACGTGAACTAATGGCAAATGTTTTGGAAATGTAATCAATGGTAAGAATGGTCAATATAATATCATATTCCAAGTTCAATATTGTACAAAATATATAGAAGGGAAAAACATAATTAAGGTCGACCAACCAATTCGGTATGCCAAAAATATAAATGAAGATTGTTAATATTTCTTTAAATAATGGTTTCAAAATGATTATACACTATTTAAAATACGGCTTGTGAAAATTTTTGTTTACCTAATGTTCAATACTACATCAAAATACTGATATCCCTAAACTCTACACCCAAACCCAATCCATCTGCTAAAAAATAGTTTCCTTTAAAAATCGAGAGTAAGCTATCAAATATAATCTTGTGTATAACTAAAAAGGCAGATCAAGAGTTTAGGGTTGTTCAATATCATATATATGAGATCAAAGTTTATATTTGAATCGATGTGGGACAACTTATCATAATACTTCCCCTTATGCTCATGTTCGGTCCTAGAGCGTGGACATCGCAATCGAGAGTTCAACATCGGTATATTCAAATCGGGACAAACCAAACTCTGATACCATATCAAATATGAACTTGAGCCTAACTAGTTCCAAAAGTTAGTTTAAGAGGGTTGCCTAGTACCATATATAGGAGTCCAAATTCATGTCCTAACCGATGTGGGATCATTTATTATAACAAAACCTCGGTGATCAAACTTTGTCTTCTTCCTCTTCTACCATTGATCAAAGAAAGAGAGAGACAATAAGAAAGATAGATGGAGATTTGGGGTTGTATTCAGGTCTTGGTGAAGCGGCCAATCAACTCGTCCCCGACCCATCTCCATTTAAACACCCTGCATTGCATCCTTCAATTGTCTTCACAATCGCAAAAGGTAGTTCTAGAGACTATAATGGAGGTGAAGTCAATGAGAAAACACAAGCTCTCCGTCGATGTACTCCACGTTTTTTATAAGGGGTTTCTCCTATGTTTTCACCTTTTTCTCTTGTTCACGACCATTTTAGCAACAATTCTCTCTCATTCTCGCCTCCACCTCCGTGGTCTCCAACCCTTGCATCACTTCTCCATCATGAAGCTCACAAATAGAGATTTGAAGAGAAATCAAAGAGGCCTCTAGTTCACCCATTATTTGAAATATTAATTTATGCGTTTCTTTAAAATAAAATAGAAGACTTTATATCTTGATTTGTTTAAATTTATATAATAAAAATATCAAACCACTTTAACATATCGTTACAAAATTGAGAAAGAATGCTCGACTTGGCTTCGCCAAATCACATGAAAAAATGAAATTATAACGTATACGATTTTGGTTTAGGGAATTTTCAATAAAAGGAAAATTTTTGTTTCTAATTACAAAAAAAAAAAGTATGACACAAATTATATTAAGAACAAAAGGGCTATTCTATCATCAACTAACACAATTTAATTCTATTCCTTCTAAAATATTCATCTCATCATATTTCCCTCTTAATTTATAGTTTTCACCCCATTCCTCCTAAAATATCAATAACCTAAGGGGTTGCGGGTTTGTTTCTATTAATTGGAGTCCTCCCTTCACCACCACCATGGGGTAATCCATTTTTCTATTTGTTAGATCTTTTTAATACATCTTATTTCTACCCGAAGATTTGATGGTCAGCCTATTCTCTCCCGAAGACTTGACTACCAACTTATTCTCCCTCGAAGATTTAACTATCAGCCTATTTTCTCCTAGTTTATTAATCTATCTTAGGCTCTCCTAAAGTTTGTAAATTTAGTATATAATCCCGTCAAATTTATAAATTCATCTTATCTTCCGCTAAAATTTGTAAATACAGTCTATTTTTCCTAAAAATTTATAAATTCGACTTATAAACATAATATGTTATCTCTTTAATGTTTACACATTTCAAACTTTTGAATATTTTCCTTTAATGTTTATAAACGCAATATATTTTCTCTTAAATATTAACGCATTTTAAAATTTGATTATTATTGCCACATTTTGGTATGTCGTAGTTGTTTATTTCTGACAGAATATACACATATTTTTTTCATCATTATAATCGATACACTTGATTCAAGTCCTATAGAAAAACACAAATTTGACTATCGGCTCCCAAATTGATACCCGATGCTTAACACTGTGACATTTCATATATTCTATTACGTCGATTGCCACGTCATCCGACATTTTAAAATAAGTTGACTTTTAATATTTCATGTTGACTCTCAAGTCATCAATTAAAAAATATCAAATTGTTTTTTTCTCATATCCTCTCTCTCCTCCACCGCCTTCTTAACATCTATATTACTATAATGAACGATCCACATTAGTTTCTCCAAAATCATCTTAAACAAAGCCGTAAATAAGAAAATACAGACTGAAAAATCGTAGAACCTCGCTAGTCTCACACTACAAAAAAAAACAAACGAATATCAACAGACGTATCAACGGATCCGTCTGTTGATAATATTTGCAACAGAAATTGGAAAATTATCAATGACTAGAAGTCTGTTTTAATCCATTACAATTGCCAAAAGATAATCAATGGATAATATTCGTTGCGTATTTAGTAATGCATTCGTTGGAAGCCCGTTGAAAATTGATATTTTAATCCAATAGATGTCTGTTGCAAAGAGAAACGGGCATTCGTTGGAATTTTCAAAATATGTATGTTGGAAAGTTTAGAATTTCGAGGATATCATTGGAATAATTCAACGTTGTATTTCAACGGTCATCTGTTGGCATTTCCACTAGGCATTCGTTGGAATATTCAATATTTAGTCATCAAACTCGAACTGTATACCATCAAGCCATCAACACAAAATATATTTTCAAAAAATGGTAACTTCTTCAAATAATGATATATACAGATCAATAGAGTGGATGTATAGAAGAAAAGGTCATATAACTGATGAAGTTACTCAAGAATTCTTACACAAATTGGAGCAGTTCATGAGTTTGTGTCGATGCGACCTTTGTGTCAAGAACAATGTATTATACCAGAACAGATAATACTCGGTGACTCAGTTCAATTCAGATGGATGTATCCTTTCGAAAGATTTTTTTTTCATCTAAAAAGGCAAAAAAAAAATAGGGGTTGAAGGATCTATTGTTAAACAATACATGTTGGAAGAAATTACATTTTTCAGCACATTTTATTTCGAGTCACAGAGAAGATCAGAAGAATATCACACAAACTATCTATATCAATATAATCCTCGCTTTGGTGCAATTCCTGAGATCTTTACACCAATTAGATGTATAAAAGAAAAATTCGAAGAATATTGACTAACACCAAAGGAGCATAATCACGTCCACACATATATATTATTAAATTATCAAAAGAACCTTTCAAAAGGTACAAAACGATGTCAATCGATATTTTAATTTACATATATATATATATATGTGTGTGTGTGTGTGTGTGTGTTAACATAGGGGTGGCCAATCCGGGTTACCCGGATCGACCCGAATCGGACCGATCCGAACAACTCGAATCGTTTGGAATATGGGATACCCTAAGAACCCATATGGATTCAAATTTTAGAACCCATTCAGGTTTGGATCGGTTCGATTCGGGTTTGGGTTGAACCCGAGCAACCCAAACAACCCAATTTTAAAAATAAAAAATAGAAAAATGTAACTTAATTTTTTTTAAAAGTTATATAAACACTAAAAAATATTAGTATATTTTATTATATATATATATATTTATGTTATATTTGATATTTTTATTTTTTTATATTAAAAACGAATTATCTAAAGAATTCTAAAACCGAATAACCCTAAATTATGTATAACACCCGAAAAACCCGAACCCGAAAAACCCAAACCCGAATAATCCGAATAACCCAAACTACCCGAAAAAACCCCAAATATAATTCGGGTTATTTCGGATCCAATGCTTTTGAACCCGAAAAACCCAAACCCGAATCGAACCCGGACCGAAAACATTTGGGTTCAATACGGGTCCAGTTTTTCAAAACCCGAGGAACCCGAACCCGAACCGAAACCCGAGGAACTGAAACCCGAACCCGGATTGGTCACCCCTATGTTAACATACTTTTATTATAGGATAGTTGATGAAGAAGTAATGGGTTAACAATAGATGATAGTGGTGGAAGGTGCAGGATCTCTTGACTAGCCCAATGGCACTCTTCAAGAGTGTTCGTCCGTTTTGTCAATGAGAACCTCTTGACTAGCCTAAGGAAACTCTTCAAGAATTCATTCTTTGACGGTGGATGATATAGGTGGAAGGTGGAGAATCTCTTGATTGTTCTAAAGACATTTTTCAAAAGAGTTTCATCTGTCGATAGTGGATGATAGGGGCTGACGGTGGGGACTATGATCTCACGAGACAAAGTAAGCGTCATGGGGAAAGAAAAAAAGGATAAAAGGTGTTTTTGGGGGAGCGAACAACACCACAAGAGGTACGAAAAACTCTTGATACAGTCCGATATGAATTCAGTTGTTCCTAAAACAATCAAAAGACACCATGACTTCATTTATAGTCAGAATAAGTTGAAGACATCGTGTTCTTGACAATAATCAAGAAAACAAAAAGGTTTATCTCCTATCCATTCTCCTCCTATCATTACAAATGGGATTGAGTCCTTTATATAAGAGAGGATCCATATCAAATTAATGAAAATGGATAAATATATGATTACAAATTAATATATTTGCGGTTTAGGAAGATTTCCTAATTATTAGGAAAATTCGGAGGAGAAAAGTAGATGATTCGGTGGGATATGATAGGCTTGGAAAGATTTTCTAGCCATTTGAAATCTTCTCAATAGGAATTTAAAAGATTAGGTGGAATAAGATTAGCTTTTTGGGCAATTTTCCTAGCCATGAAATAAATATAAGTCATTTATTTTCCGACTTTCTTTATCCGTGTCCTCGATGCCTTTCGGTAAATCCTCATTATGGTCTCATGACTTCCTCATTTCCTTTTCTACCCTTGATGGCTTATTCATCGGTGTAGACCTTCTTTTGGTGCGATGGCACTATCGATAACCTCATCATTTCTTCTCCGTTGCGATTGATTCATCCTTGAATCGTACAAACTAGGCACTCAATGGTGGTAGACAATATTTTTATTTTTTTAGGATAGAAGCGTACCTTTGGTCCTTGAAGCGGACTCTCCTACCAAAATAATACACGCCTTAGGGTGGGATCTCGGGACATGTGTGTGGAATCCGTTTGATCTCGATCTTTCGAGTAGGATTCGATGTGTCAAGGAATGATCTCTTAACTAGCCTAAGAACACTCTTCAAGAAAGTTGTTAACAAACAGTACATGATAGTGGTGGAAGGTGGATGATCTCTGGAATAGCCTAAGGGCACTCTCTAAGATAGTTTGTTCGTTGTCAATGAGGATCTCTTGACTTGTCTAAGGGCACTCTTTAAGAGTTCGATTGTTGACGGTGGATGATAGAGGTGGGAGGTGAAGAATCTCTTAACTGGCCTAAGGGCTCTCTTCAAGAGAGTTTCGTCCATCGATGGTGGATGATAAGGGTTGACGGTGGGGGTTGTGATCTCATGAGATAAAGTAGCTTTGTAAGGGGAAGAATAAAAGGTTTTTTTGGCTGGAGCGAAGGAAACCACAAGAGGTCTTAAAGCCTCTTGATACAATTTGACATGACTTCAGTTGTTCTCAAAATAATTTGAAGACATTGTGACTTCACTTGTTTCCGGAACAAGTTGAAAACATCGTGTTCTTGACAACAATAAAAAAAAAGGTTTATTTCTTATCAACTCTCCTCCTCTCATTAAAAATGGGGTGGAGTCCTTTATATAAGAGAGGATCCATATCAAATTAAGGAAAATACATAATTATATTATTACAAATTAATTACTTTCCATTTAGGAAGATTTCCTAGTTATTGGGAATCTTCGGATGAGGAAATAGATGATTCGGCGGGATATGATCGGCTTGTCCTAGAATCTTTTTATCCTTCATAATCATAAGCTTGGTTATGTCAAAATTACAAGACTCGATATCCTTAATGAAGTCACACCATTCACTGCATGATCAACAAGTCCATGACTGGCCTCACCGTAATAGTCGTCAGATCAATCTATGGTTCTATATCCGATATCCCCCAATCACAATTACTCCTTATTTATCCACCTTTCGTTCGTTACAAGAGGTAAACATTTGTTCTATTTTCAATTGATCTGATCTTCTTATAGAACTTGGATCGCTTGATAGAATTTCTTCGATTTGTTCTTCGGATTTTCTTTCAAAGTTACTTAAAGGTTTCGTCTCTACCGCGTAACAAACAAACTCAATAATTTTGCTTTGGCGAGAATCTGTCGCTTTTTGCAGTGTTTACACAAGCGTTTTAAGTGTATGTATCTATAGCCTTTTTGACATTTAAGTTGTTTATCTAATTTTGGATAGTTTTTGGGTGGTTGGCTGTAGTGGATTCGAGCTTTTAAAGAAAAAAACCTTTCAATTTTTTAGATATATGATTATGTGTTACATTTTTTGACTCTATTTGATGGGTTGGAGGAGTGTTTATGAATGAATCCACTTTCTAAAGAGATTTTGATTCTGGGATAGAGTTTTGGACTTGAGACATCCTTTAATATTCTTGATTGGTACATTGTGGTTTTGATGCTTTAGGATCAGTTCCAACTATTCGATTATTGGGATGGGTTCAGGTATTCATTTAATTTGATTCAAGAATTTGTGGTAGGAATTTTTCTAGGGCATGTAATTGCATAGAGAAGAGGAGTCGGTGTTGTTAAACTGCTATCAGAATTGTTTTAGGAATATAAGTTCTTGAGTTGTTAATTTTTATGTAAGCACATGTTATGATGCATTTATATAGCCCTTAACCAAAACCTAACTCTATGGTTGCACGATGGTGGAATTAAGGGTGGGCACGAGTTAGATACTCGGATTTTTTAGGGTAACTGAACCCTATCTAAACCTGAACCCCCGAGACGCAGGTATCCGACGGTCCGATTAGGTACCCGCGAGTACCAGAACTCGAGCCCTAATTTAGTATTGAAACGATGTAATATTATTAAATATTTGAAATGATATAAAAAACACACATAATCAATCATTAAATCCACAATCTTACAAAAAATAAATAAAAATTCAACCCTAAATCAAGTTTACAATAACCATTAATATGCAATACAAACTTAAATGAAGTCTCCATTAATCTTCAATAGTAATACCTACACATAAAAAAGATATTAAATAACCAAATAAATAAACAATTTGAACAAACAAATGTTAAAATGATAAAAAAAGTATCAAATGATTCGACACATATACATCTAAAGTATCGATCCAGACAGAAAATGTGATTCTGATCCTTCAAAATATCCACTTCTTATCAGCATACAACAAGCGTATAATCAAACACATACTTGATACAATATCATATAGAAACCACAGAATAATCAAACGCGTACCTTTTCCAGAAAGAACATGCACCATTAATTGCACGAATGAACATGGAACATGGAATATACCACTAATCGCACGGATGAACATGGACATAGATCATGGAACACACATCACATAAGACAATATCGACGGCACCAACCAGACTGATGGCACCAACCATACCAGATTCGACGATGGAACAGAACATAACGGAATCTGATTCGACGGACTAGAGATAGCTGCTTACCGACAGCGATGGAGGCGAGAAAAACATGACCGAAAAAGGTAGACACGACCGACGAAGGCAGATACAGTCGGCAAAGGTAGACACGATGATGTGAGCGAGTGAGAGAGATAAAGAGAGATGCGACTGCGCGGGAGAGAGGGAGGCTATCAATAGATTGTGATAGAAACTGAAAGAGAACAAAGGAACCCATAATAACCCTAATAGTATTTTTGTAAATAATATAACATATGTGGGTATTTTAGTAAATTTGTATATATATCTTTGGATATCCGTTTTAGAAATTAAAGAAACCGAACTCGAACCTCGAATCCGCGAATAATAAAATTTCATTATTCAAACGCAAAGATTCAGGACGAAACAGATTTTTTCGGATAATTTGTCCACCTCTAGATGAAATTCTGGTGAGATTTTAATTTGATAATTACATGAATCTAACGAATCTAACTATATGATGAGATTTCATTTAGTAATTACACAACTCTAACTCTATGGTTGCACTATGGTGGAATCTATCCATAGATAATCACTTCGGTTCTTGTTGTTGATGGATAATTGAAGAATCGTTTTAGTTTCGCTCCAGTGAAACCATAGAAGGTGAGTAAGTTTTGGGTATATGTTTAACAATGTGATCATCATTATTAAAATGGAGTAGAGATTGCATTATCATTAACTATTGAATCCATAAAAATAAATTATTTAATTAAGTATACTACTAAATGAATTGAGTTGAACCAATACAAATAATTTGTATATCCATTTATTAGGCAAAAGTAGGGCTGGACATTTCAGGTAAATCGGACTGACCCAACCCGAAAAACTCAATCTGTGAGATAAACGAGTTTTGTAGAAAATCCATATAGGTTCAAAATCTAAAACCCAAATGGATTCGGATCAATCCGGATTGGGTTCGGGAGAACCCGAAAAATCCGAGGAATCCGAAAAAAACCTAACCCTTCTAAATTAATCTAACTGTGAGTACATTATATTTTTTTAAATTTTTTGTATGTTAAATTTAGAATCCGAATTACCCGTTTAAACCCGAATTAGCCATACTTAAATAGTCCATACAATTCGAATTTTTCGAATTCAATATTTTAAAAACCGAACAACCCGAAACCTAACCTAAAACCAAATAGTTTTTTTTTTCAATTTTTTAAAGGCTGATTTTGAAAAGTAAAGACCAATTATTTATAATATCAAGCTCCCGGCGAGGATCGAACTCGCGACCTTTCGCTTACGAAGCGAACGCACTACCACTATGCTACGGAAGCGAGACTGATCATTGATTTCATTATATAATTCTAGATTTGTTCTATGTGTTGCATTCCTCCACAATCTATCCAAACTGGAACGAAGCCGTAGATCATGTTTCGATGCTTTGTTCGTGAGTTCCTGAGCACACATTCAACTATTAACTTTCATTTAGTTTCCTTTTGCTTTCCATCAACATGTATTCGATCCGTTGTTCTTAATCTCTGTCTGACTAGTTTTTTCGAAGGTTAATGGGGTGAAATTTGTGGGTTTCGTAAGGTTTTGGGTAGACTAGCTGAGTCTGAAGCTTATCGGACAAATTTCAGAAGCACCGGAACATAATTTGTGGGTTTCCAAGGTTGTGGGTGTATTGGTTGCGTTTGCTGAATTCCCGTTGGGGTCTGTTTTGTTAGATTTATGGGTGCAAGCAAATTCTGTTCCGGTGCTTCTGCTGTTATGTCATTGATTTTTGATAGATTTTACTTCGGTTTGAGTTTGAATAATCCAAGAAACTGAAACTGCATTTTGCTTCTGATGTAATTGATACGAGGCAATGAACTCGATGATTGAAGTTGATAACTTTGATCGTGAAATCGCCTAAGCAACTGTTGCCCAGATATGCAAGAGTATAGTGTTCAAGAGTCTCAACATTTTGCATTGCAAACTCTCTCTGATGTAGCACTCTGGTATATATACTCAAGGTCGGGGAGATTGGTAGAATAGAATGCAATGCATTCGACATGGGTTATTTTTACTTGCTATTCGTGTATCAATTTCCCGAAATTGGCATGGTATGAGAGTCGGTTCGTCCCGATTTGAATATACCGACGTTGGGTCTCGATTGCGATGTCCATACTCCAGTATCGAGTCTGGACGTAGGGAGTGTTATGATAAATTGTCTCAAATCGGTTAGGACATAAACTTTGACACTCATATATATTATTGGGTAACTCTAAATTCTTGAACTGGTATTAGTGAGGCCCAACCCATATTTGACACTTGCGTTTAGGGCTAGGTTTTAATGATACTTGTCATGTAGGTCACCGACTTGCTCGCTCGGGGACAATCAGGGATTGTTACTTACATTGATGATGCAAAAGATGTTCTAGTTGCTATGAAATTTGCCATTTTTCAATTTTCCGAGATAAAAGTCATATTGTTAGAGTTTTTAAAATAGGAGAAGAACATCCTGGTGACCATATTCCACCTTGCTCCCTGCTTTTCCAGGGTAGTCATATGCTAGGAAGCTGAAAGAGTTTGATTGAGAGACTGTAGGGTTGATTTTAATTGCAGAAACGTGTTTTTATCAATTGAATGAAGATCTAGTCATGTTTAACGAGAAGTTTTTCGATTATCAACGATAAACAATTTACAAAAACAATTTCGTAATACCTGTCGTTGAACGTGTTATTGTCGGATGCAAGGCTTGATGGTGCAAACCCTCTACGCCGTATCCACGCCGAGATCGGGATTGCTTTGATGTGGAAATCGGAAGAACGAAAAACTAGTTTTTCGTTCTTCGTTTTTTTTTCTGACGGCTAAGGTTTTAGTTTTTTAGAATAGTGTTTATAAAAACTCGTTTTCCATATATTTATAATTATTAACCTTTTAATAATTACAAGTTGAACCCATAACTAATCAAATATTACATAAATGTTATGAAACTTTGAATCTCCCACTTGCCTTTACGTAATATCTCAAATAGTCGAAATACATGTATCTCCATACACATATTTGCCTGTACATCTTATGTACAAACCCAAAAGAAAAATCAAATACAATTATATTCTTCGGTGCTAGTGGATGAATATAACTGTATCCCACACTGATTGTCTAACAATCATAAGCAGATACCGAGACACTCGTATGCGTGTGACCTCGTAGGTTCATCACTAAATTGGTAGTCAATCAGTCTTACTAATTAACTAATCGAGGTTGGCGTCTAGCAACATTCCTCAACGACCAAATAGTGTGAAGTAACATCCTTACTCTGTAGAACCATGGTAGAAGGACAATATTATTTTCCTTCCATCTTTACAGCTCCGGATAATCATGGGACATGGTCTAATTGTCAAGTCCTAATAGATTATCAACTATGTTTCATGCCTAACATACTTGACTGGTGAATGATCGCAAGAAACTCTTTTCTTCTCTCATTCAAATGCCCTGACCAAGGTCTTTTTCAGTCATTATGTTGCTGACAACATAGAGCTCAAACTCTTTACCTAGAGTTGACGGATTCCATCTTGATCAATCACTAACTGCACAAGCATCTAATCATTTCCAATATCCTTTCAACTTACATCCCAAGACATAAGGTGTCCAGAATCAAAGAATGGTAGATAACTTGTCAGTTACCATGTTGATCTCAGGTCTAAGGAAATTATAATATTCCAATCCTTCCAGAGAAATTCCTATTGACAGTTCAATGGTAATGTAACCATTAGGAATTCTCCCTTTGGGTCTGTTCAATGACCACATCTCTATGTGCATCATCCATACATGTAATTTAGTAAAAGAGATCTACTAATTTCTATCAAATAGAAACCATCACATCTATGTTGATCTATCCGGATTACTAACGTCCAATTAGTTATCCTACGATCAAGAACGATTTAGATTAAGTTTTTACCAAAACTTGACTCTCTTTATCATGATCTCTATCATGATGACAAGTTTCTAACTCTCCAAGTTTGGAGACGGCAGACCATCCGTCTCCAAATTTGGAGACGACAGGTCGTCCGTCTCCAAATTTGGAGACGGATTTGGAACCGTCCCTAAATTTAGGACTTCAAAAACAGATTTAGGGACGGTTTAGGGACGATTTTTCGGAAAATTACTCTCTTAGTCCCTAATCCGTTCCTAATTCGTGTATAAATAATCTATTTAACCTCTCAACCATTGATCCGTTTTTCATAAGCTACTCTCATATTTTTCACCTCATATCTTCTATAGTGTTTGCGATATAATGGCATCTTCATCAAGATCGAACATTTTCGATTCTAGACAATGGATGTACAGAAGAATTGATCCAGAATCTCAAAGCGTATTGAAAGAGTTTATAGAAGGCGTCACACAGTTTATGACAATGGTGACAAATCAACAAGTTTACAAAAAAACGAGTACGTTGGTTTGTCCATGTGTCAAATGCAAGAATGAAAAATTTGTTAATGAGAGAATTGTTTGGAAGCATCTTTATTTAAGAGGATTTACCCCGAATTATTTCATGTGGTTATGTCATGGAGAAAAATTTGCACCACGATCTAGTAATGTTGTGGAAAACTTTAGTAGGGGCACTATACATCATGATGAATTTGCGTCTTCTCAAGATGTAGAAATGAACCCCTATGTGGAAATGGTGCAAAATGTATTCCGTGAAAGAAACGAAAATATTGAAGAAGATCCGAATGAAGAAGCAAAAAGTTTTTTTGAAATGCTAGAAAGTGCTAGGAATCCACTTTATGATGGTTGTAGGAGTGGTTTATCACAGTTATCTATGTCTGCACGTTTGATGAATTTGAAGACTGAAAATAATTTGTCTGAGAATTGCATGGATTCCATATTGCAATTAGTAAGAGATTATTTGCCAGAAGATAATAATGCAGTAGACTCCTATTATGAGACAAAGAAGATGATGCGATCTTTGGGTTTATTGCCATATCAAAAGATTGATGTTTGTCAAGACAATTGCATGATTTTTTGGAGAGAGACATCGGAGATGAGTAATTATCTATTTTGTGGAAAAGATCGGTTTTATTTAACAAAGAATGGAAAATCGGTTCCATATCGTCGTATGTGGTACTTACCAATTACAGACAGATTAAAAAGATTGTATCAATCTGTGGAGACCGCAAGCGACATGAGATGGCATGCTGAGCATTCAAGTAAGGAAGGAGAGATGTGTCATCCCTCAGATGGTGAGGCGTGGAAACACTTTAACAAGGTATACCCTGATTTTGCGGCTGAGAGTCGAAATATCTATTTAGGCCTTTGTACCGATGATTTTAATCCATTTGGGATGTCTGGAAAGAATTATTCATTGTGGCCAGTTATAGTGACACCTTACAACTTACCACCGGATATGTGCATGAAACGGGAATTTTTGTTTTTAACAATAATGATTCCCGGGCCTAATCATCCGAAAAGAAGTTTGGATATATTTCTTCAACCACTTATTGAAGAATTAAAAGAATTATGGAATGGAGTTCAAGCGTACGATGTCTCGAGGAAACAAAATTTTATGTTACGAGGTGCTCTCATGTGGACAATAAGTGATTTTCCAGCTTATAGTATGTTATCTGGATGGACAACGCATGGTCGATTGGCTTGTCCCTATTGCCTGGAAGAAACAGATGCTTTTCAGTTGAAACATGGGAGAAAGACGAGTTGGTTTGATTGTCATCGTCGTTTTCTTCCTGTTGATGATGCATTACGGCGCAACAAGAGAAATTTTAAAAGGAATGTAGTTGTGCGGAAATCTCCTCCTCCAGTTTTGACCGGCGAAGAGATTTTGTATGAACGACTTCTTGCTTTGGGTATTCCGAGGAGTATAGATTGCGGATGGAACAATCATCCGAGAATTGGTGGTTATGGAATTACTCATAACTGGTACAAGAAGAGCATATTTTGGGATTTGCCGTATTGGAAAAATCTGAAACTTCGCCACAATCTTGATGTGATGCACATAGAGAAGAATTTTTTTGATAACATCATCAATATATTACTGAATGTCACGGGGAAGGCGAAAGACAATATTAAATCATGCAAGGATCTAGAAGAATATTGCTCACGAAGGGAGTTACATATAGGTGATGACGGTAAAGCGCCAGTCCCGATATTCAGATTGTCGAATGATACGAAATAGAAATTGTTGAAATGGTTGAAAGAAGATGTGAAATTTTCCGATGGCTATGCGTCTAACATTGGAAGGTGCGTTGACATTCAAGGAGGAAAGTTATTAGGGATGAAAAGTCACGATTGTCATATATTCATGCAAAGACTTCTTCCGATATGTTTTTCTGAATTGATGGACAAACATGCACACGAAGCAATTGGAGGTATATGGTTGATTTTATATTAATATGTAGTGTGAATATTTGTTAAATACACTAATAATACTTTAATGTTACAGGTACTGGCCTATTCTTCCGAGATTTATGTTCGAGAAATCTGAGTATGGATGTAGTTCGTCGACTGCAAAATAACATAGTTACTGTACTATGTAACTTGGAAAAGATTTTTCCACCATCATTCTTCGATGTTATGGAGCACTTGACAGTTCATTTACCGCACGAAGCCGCACTAGGAGGTCCAGTTCAATTTCGTTGGATGTATCCGTTCGAGCGATTTATGTTTCATCTGAAGAAAAAAACCAAACAAAAAGCTCGACCGGAGGGTTCAATTGTTGAACAATACGTCAATGAGGAAATATCATTCTTTACTTCATACTACTTCGAGCCACATGTTCAAACGCGGAGTAGAAATCCAGACAGATATTTTGATGGTGGTGTGGCGTATTCATATCCAGTACCAGATGTTCCGGACATATTTTGCGGAATTGGTCGAGCTGCTGGTAAGGCGAAAGATATATGGTTATCACAACGAGATCTTCATATCGCACATACATATGTTTTATTGAACTGCGAATATCTACAGCCTTTTGAAAGGTAAAATCTCATAATTAACTATGGTTATCACAATGACAATTTTGTTTATTGTTATAATATTTGTAGAATTTTGTTTCTTTTTATAGGACATTTGAGGATATATTGAAGAATACATATACGAACATTGATGATTCTCAGCTCCAAGAACTTAAAGAAAAAGATTTCTCGACATGGATGCGACAATATGTAAGTAATGAAATTTTACATAAATAACTTTTATAATATTCTGACGATGTGTCTAAGTTAGTACATATGTACTGCAGGTTGAGATGGGCAATCACCCGTTGTGGCTACGAGATCTTGTCAAAGGACCGATTGTGAAAGTTATGAGTTGGCCTATGTATTTTACACGTGGTTATAATTTTCACACTTACGATCATGGAAAATTGAAGTCGACGATGAATTACGGTGTATGTGTGAAAGGTGAAAGCTATTGTGCATCGGTCGATGAACCAGATTTTTATGGGATTTTAAAGGAAATTTTGCAATTGGAATATCCAGGTATAGAAAACAAGTTTAAAACAATGTTATCCTTACCACATATGTCATTTTGAATATTGACTCATATTTTGATATTTTTTGTAGGTTATGTCGGTTTAAAAGTGATGTTATTTCGATGTGATTGGTTCGATCCAGTAATCGGTCGCGGAACAAGAGTAAACAAACTAGGCGTTGTAGAAGTTAACTCCACACGAAGATATGCAAAATACGAGCCTTTTATTCTTGCGTCACAAGCTGATCAAGTTTGTTACGTTTCCTATCCGCATATTAGAAGATCTTCAGGTTGGCGTGTCGCAATGAAGATACTTCCGAGGGGCAAATTTATCGACAACACAGAACAACAACAATTGCCAATGCAACAACAAATGACCGAGATTATTGCTATTGACGATGTACGCGTTGAAGAACTTACGCATGGTGATTTACGAATTGTTTTTATATCCTTTTTAATGATTGTTTCTATTTTCTCAATGATTATATGTTTACGAATTATTTCTCAATACGTTTTTTGATGATTATAGTCTCGATCCCGATCTATGGTCTCGATCTCGTTTTATCGTCCCGATCCCGTTCTATCGTCTCGGGCTCAGTCTCCGGTCAATCGTCCCAATCCCGGTCCCGGTCAATCGTCCCGATCCCGGCCTCGGTCTATCGGCCCGATCAATCACCGACCCCAATTGGGAACGGATGAGCTGTTCCCAATTGGAGACGGATTTTGTATCCTGTCTCCAAATTTTTTTAAATGCTCGCTCAGACGTTACCCTCGGCAGATCCATCGTCTTCGTCTCCTCACGCGTTCCCCTCCCGCTCGTTCCCAATTGGAGATGGGCTGCAGCCGTCTCCAATTGGAGACGGATGACTTTCTGCCGTCTCCAATTGGTTTAAATAATTAGAAGCCCGTTTCCAATTGGAGACGGAA